>CAOJBK010248210.1:0-10269 GCA_948294925.1 Codiaeum variegatum
TATGCAAAAAGAGTGATAGAGTCTCATATTCAAGTTGCTCAACATGGGTTAAGAATCTTATTGAAATAAATTGAGTTTAATACACACCTTAAGTTTGAATGATCTAAGGATAAAACCTATGAAGAATTAAAGCAACTTCACTCATAAAATCTCCTAAAGAGATGCCTTCTGAAGATGAAAATTTCAGTCAAAGAGCCATAGTTAATTATGAGGCAGGCTGAGGTAATGGAACAACTAAACCTCCATATATGGCTCATAGAGTTGATGATCATATAAATTAAAATTATGAAATCTCAATCAATAGGAGAATAAGTTGATTGAAAACTGATTATCATCAATGATAAATTTGCCTCAATAATTGCTCATATTATTTTAAGAAAAATATGGATTCATATCTATGAGTATAGCTAAACATGATTGGCCATCATGGAAAGAGGCAGTAAAAAGTTGAGTTAGACTCAATTAATTCTCCTATTATGGAAATGATCGTGTTCCATTAATTAATTTATATGACAGTTAAATAAAGGTTTGATTTACGCCTTATGAATCCCAGAAGGATTAAAAGTGAAAATATAAGAGTGAATTTTTATTATACGAATGATTCATTGTGTATCATAAATTGATTATTGTTGCAGTATTTATCAATGTTATAAATTTTTGGGATTTTGATGGCTTAAACAAATATGATTCCAATATGTATTTGTATTGACCTGAAGATCGATTATTATGCAGCTCAACATACTAGTCTGCTTAACCTATTCACTAGAAGTGAAAAGCGATGTTTTTGTCATAAGAAAGACAATGAAGAGTTATTTAGTCCTGTAGACCATATGAGTACTCATGAATTTTGCAAATTACATCAAGCTTGATATTGCATCTGTACGAAAATTCCTAGATGGATATAACTTTTCACTAATAAATATTTGAGTTATATAAAATACTAATTGTGTTAAGAACTATTGCATCATCTTATTAATGTTAGTTATTTATTTGATCATCATAATGATAGATCTTAGACTGGCTATATATTAATTATGGTAATACTAAAATTTTAAGGTCCTAAAGTATCTCAAAGTTACTTCCATTTTAATGTTTGAAATTATCCCAATTGTATTATACAAAATAAAGTGGATATAGTAAATATGTTTTATTCAAATTTGTTACATGCGTGCACTCCAAAAGAGTGAGATGTACACTGAATTCACTCAAGTTTATTTATAACATAAAGTGATATTGAAACAAAATTATTTCTTTGATTGATAAATATGGTCCGCATTAGGAAGAGTGAATTAATGTGAGATTGTACTCTTTTTCCTTGAACAAGTTTTTATCGTTTTCTTGGTCAAAAGTTTTAAAGAGACAATATGTACAATGACAAAATAGCGTATGAATTGTACTCTTTTTCTTAGTTATGTTTTTTCCCAATGGTTTTTTTAACAAGGTTTTTAACAAGGCATATTCATGATGCAAGCAATATTCGAGGGAACACTATAAATAAATTTATAATGAATATTACTTAAATATAATTAAGTGTATAGTTTTGACAATTAAGCATATGTATCTACAAATTGATGAACGAAATTGATATGCTCCAACTAAGAAATCTTTGTCAAACTATGTTCCCATGAGGGAGAGATTTTTGTCTACTTTACTATTTTTCCCTTGACCGAGATTTTGTCCCACTGGGTTTTCCTAGCAAGGTTTTTAATGAGACAGTTTTATGACACAAGTTTTACATACAAGAATGACACACTCTTTCTTTCACTAAGATTTTTTTTTTCAAAGGGTTTTCTTTTAGTAAAGTTTTTAACGAGGCATATGTTTTACATAGATATCAAAGTGGGAGTGTTATGAATATATTGATGATAATATTTTTTGTGAATGTCTATCCATATCTCTATCAGTATAGTTTCCTTTATGTAAACATGACTATGTATTTAATATTATCTTTGTAATCATTTTCTCCTATAAATAGAATCTATAATCAATGGAATAAGAAGACGCTATATTCTCTCCCTATTATTCTCTCTATTATTTTTTTCACTTTTTTATGTTTTATATTATTATTGTTCTTTATTTTATAACAAAAATATCTCGTTTGATATAAAATAAAAATCTATGGATTTCAATGGTATTTTTTTAAACAAAGTATTATACAAATAGAAAAAAAGAAGAAGAAAATGTTGAATTCCCACGTCTTTTATAGAATTTTAATTCCCACATAGATGAGGAAATATGAAATACATAGATTATTTAGAATTTATAAATTGCTCAATCTTGAAAAGGAAACCTAACGATGGAATTTAACACAATTTATACATTGTATAAGCTCTTTTTTTTTTTTTGAAATCCATCAATCCAAATAGCTTCTCTAGATTTTCTTTCTTACTTTTGACTAATTTAATTTGATTTAATTTTTTTAAGAAAATAAAAATACTCCATTAATTCAAATTAACAATACATAGATGAGAATAAAAATAAATAAATCCTTAAAGCAAAAAATCATAAAAGATGAAATAGTTAACTGAAAATTCACAGCATTTAAATTAATAGTCTGATAAATTGGCTCAATACGTACAAATTTAATATTTCTATATTAACTAGAATATTTATAATTTAAATTCTGCAACATACTAATAATCGTAATCAGAATTGATATTTTAGCTGAATTAAATATGCATAACCTGTCTGAATTTTCCTCACAAAAATAAGCATTGCAACAAAAACAACAAAAAGCCGCCGAATGGCAAAAACATAGCAAGACTGTAGCATCACGAAATCAAAACAAAACTAAATGTTAGATTTATATGGAATACCATTTATTTTATAACTAAATAAAAAAAATTACTAATAGGAGAGGTGATTTCAAATTAAAAATATCAAATATTACTCGTCTTGATTTAATAAAGATTGGCAGCTATAAAGATATTAGAGAGAAATTGAGAATTTTTTTTTTGGCTGAAAAAGAAAAAGTAAGTTGATTTAATATAATTGTTGAAAAAAGAAAATATTAGTTGATTTAATATAATTGTTGAATTTGCATTTCATTCCCTGCTTACCTTATCCGAGATTTCATCCTTATGCAAGTGAGAGTAAAAATAGATTAAGAATCTCTATAAATTCAATATGATATTTACATTATTTAATTCAATAGAATTACAAGAGGTCATAAGAATTTAATACCTTCTGAATCCTTTTTGTGGTCAGCAAGAATAAAAAAGAAAACACAAAAGTATTCTGCTCAACTGAAGAAATGCAATGAAATAGCCTGCGCAATTGAAAAATTACAATGAACTTATTAAATAATGCAATATAAAAATGACTAAGCTAACCCTAAATTGCCAATTCTGCAGCAATGATAAAGCTTGCATATTTCTTTCTCTCATGAATTTTTATGATAGGTAATTAATCGGGCACAACTTCTGTCCCATCCCGTCAGAACAATGTGGAACAACATTACAACAAGGTTGGATACTTGGCATCGAGGAAGTCTCTCAGGGTTCGAGCAGCCTTCTGACCACCCATTAGTTCAGTTAGCCTCTCCATAGGAAGAAGGGCAAGTTCAGCTAAGCTTTTGCATCCATCCATTATCGCCCTGTAGTTGGAATCTGTCACCCCTGGGAGTCGTCTCAAGAACTCCACGGCAGATGTATTGTAGTTCTCAGCTCTGTAATTGAACAAGCATATGATGAAGATATTGACAAAAGATAACAATAGTAAATAAGCAACACGATTAATTCAATCAATTCTGCTAAATTAAGAACCACATGGGTCCCACAGCAAAGCAGGCAGGACACCCGTGGTTCAATAAAGTTAATAGAAAACTTTACCAGAAGCCCGCTGTAATTAATGCTTTTTTTCATTAAAACTCAATTATATATGATCCCTCGCCAGTTGCAATATAACTACAAGTGATTGGCGGTACATCAGTTATGATCATATCCCAAGATGTGGGACTCAAATCCCACGTTGAAGGTATGGGATTTAAATGTGGGCATTTACATGGGCTTTGTGCTCCAATGCCCTTGAAATAGTTTATAGGACGTGTGGTCTGATGTGGTTCTTCCAAGGTTCACATAAATCGGTAACAAGGTCTCTTATATGCAGTCATGCAGTGCCAGTGGTGACACCAGCATTGAAGTGCTTGCTCAGGGCTGGAAAAAGCCAAGGACTGCTGATAAGTTTGGCAAATTCTATATCATGGGTGGTAACACCAGCCCTGCAGTTGCATGTTTTACATTATAGGTGGTAACACTAGCATTGCAGGTGCAAATTCTATACTACTGGTTGGTAACACCAGCATTGCAGTTGCCCAGGCCTCAGGGTAGGAAAAGCCTAGCACACAACAGCCAACCCAAATGAATACCAGGGCTGCAGATATGTTCAGCAAATTCTACATCCATCTTTCCACATGATTACTAGATCCAGCTAAAGGTTGCCAAATTCTAACATAATACACGCCTTAAGCATTGAAAATAAAAATAAAATACTACTATGCCTCTTACCTTACATCGTTTTCAACAATACCCTCTTCTGATGGGACACCAATTCTTGTTGCCTTAGTCTCATCGGGTTCATCCTGATTTGCCTTCAGTGAAGCAAATATTTCAGCAGTAGCATGCAAACTACGAGACCAGACGATTCGCAGGCGGGGGAAGTGCATAACAAGCAATGACAGCTTGGATATGATACTATTAGGCGTGACATCATCACCAATATCACTTGCTGACTGCAAAATAAAATCCAATTCAGTCAAGCTACCAAACCACTGAAGCAACTCTAGAGGTTTTTTATATTTAACTTTACCTGAAATGAAAAGCTCTTGTCTTGTGAAAACTCAATCAGCAGAACTGGTATTCTGTAATAGCGGGACATTGTTTCCACTTGATGGTAAAGACGGCCTGATGTGAAGCTCGTGAAAAGATCTTGAATACTCTTCCTCTCCACGCATATTAATGGAGAAAGGATATAATCCCCAACTTCCAAAGTCACTGGTATGATACGCATTCCCTTTTGATGGAGAACATTTGGAAGGCTGCTCATGAATTCCCTCATGTCCACTATGACCTAAAAAGGCAGAAATTTGTAAAATATATTTTATAGTGGATAATAGGAGGAACATGAACCATGGAAAGGTTCAAAATGATGTCACCTGCATTTCTTTCTCAACTTCCTTTCTTCCACCAGCCTTTCTAGTTATTGAATTTTGAGAACTAGAAGGCTGTGACTCCATAGAAGAATTCAATCCCAGGCAATTCGCGTTCTAATGAAATGTTAAGTGACATCCAAAAATGAAACAGAGGTTAGCAACCAAAGTTAGGAAAGAAATTACTAAGTGCACATTTTTCCAACACTGCCCCCTCCCCCTCCCCCTCCCCCTCCCCCTCTCTCTCTCTCACCTGTTAGAGAAATATATTAACTTAATACAAAGACAATCAGATAATTTGCCTTTTCATTTTATTTCATGACAAATAAAAGTGAGTGAGGACCACACTTTAGGCATTAAAATCCTCAGGAACAGATATAAATCTAGCTACACTTGCATTAAAGAATAGTTCTAAACACTCTGATTCTGACAAATGCCCTCTACTTTCTAAAGAGTGTGCTTGCAACTTCTCCTCTAATGGCCAAGTGAATATGACTGATATTAACATAAGCTCAATGTAGCACAAATCTAAGGTTCCACGTTTCTTTTTTTTAATAGTAGTCATGGCCTGCATTTAGCAGGAAAAGAATACAAATTTATTTAAAACAATCAATCTCTGGAAAGTTCTCTCCACTGAGAATGTTAGAACTCACAAAATACCTGATCAACTGGAATCATCATCATTGATTTCTGCCGGATCAAGGATTCAAATGCTCCATTTTCCCTGCGAATGCTAGCTTCAAACTTTTGGGCCTCAGTAGAATCTTCATAGAAAAGAAAATAAACTTTCAACTTTTTGAAGGAATTTTCAGCTTTATAGATTTCTATTTCTCGAACAAATGCCACATCTGGATGGTAAACAATAAGTACAGAGGGCTTTAGAATGTCGAGTATAGGCTGATCGCTTTCTTGAGCATAAAAATAGACTGGGGGTATTTGCTTCCCGTAGCTGTGTGAAGAATCAGGTTGTTGAATATGCCGCCGGAGAAATCCCTGGTCTATGGACACATCTTTCAAGTTGTATTCAGGCCCCGAACTAGATATTTCAGGTTTGTCACATGCAGCCACTTTATTATTAGTGTCAGCTTTATTTCCAGAATTCACAGTCTTTGTTCGGTCTCTTCTATTCCTTCCTTTTCCCCCACCCTTTTGACCTTTACTCTCAACAAGAGCCTGTGGTTCATCTTCAGCAACAGTATCCATTCTACTCTTATTTCTTATTTCTGATGCTGCTGCCAACAGGGCATCACGTTCCCGCTTGTTAGTGCTGCTAGATTCTGCATGTTGTGCAGTTGTTACGGGAACAACTCCATCAAGAACACCAAAACCTTTAGGTTCCCTTGGTTTAGGTTTCTTTTTCTGTGGTACTGGCACACCACGCAATTCAACTTTGCTTAACAAGTACTTTTCCCATTCTTCTTGCAACACCTTCATGAGAAAACATGTCATGAATTGTTCATATATAATCTTTAACCATATAGGTAATCATGAGTAGCAACTACTTCAAAATGAAATTTTCACTAAATTGACACGGAAAATCCCTATAGACTTAAACACAACTGCTAGCTCAACTGATAATATTCTGTCATCTTTTCTATGACTCTGTGTAAGGCCCAGTTCTGCAAGTAACAAGGAAAGTTGTTCCCCATGTATGACCTCGGGTTTGGACAATAGAGGGAAACTGCTCATAGATCTGCCAAATGCTAAATTAGTAGAACTCACTCCCAAAAAATAATGCGATGTGCAAGCAGTGAGCTGCTGACAGTTAGCAAGTCCAGAAGGAATGGTGTAACTGGGACATCAGCCCTACTATGCCTTGAAAAAGACTAAGAATTGAGTACCGTAGAGAGTGTGAAGTAGTCTGTATAATATAGCAAGTAAAGAAGAAAATCAGAAAGGAATGCAAACAAATAATTAGAAAAAGAGCACAAAAAACCTTCTGGGGGCAATTCATGATGCAATCTTCAAGCTGCATGCAAGAGCGTTCATCTTTGCACACCACGAGCACAATGCCATTGTGAACCTCTTGACATTCAACAAGATTTTCTGGCAATAAGGCATGCCTTTGTCTTTCTTCCTCTATCTCTTCAAGAATTTCCTGTAACGAAATTTCACACACACAATAAGAACAGCCGCTCATGCATTAGAAATTATTAGCATAATCTTTTCTAATGCACGTATAAAATCCAAAGCATGGGAACTTATATAACCAGAAAACAAAATGATAAGCTAAGAAGGTGGGTTCATTTACTATCGATCAGTTGCTTATAATATATGTTTGAAATAGATGTAACCATAAAATAATATAAAATTGAACTCACTCACTCACACGTAACACCTTCCACTTGGGTGCTGTCTCCAAAACCTCCTCCAAAACAACTCCACTATTTGGACTGGTGGATGAAGTACCATCAGCTACTACAAAAACATGTACACAGGAAGAGTTAAAAGTAATACCATAAAAAAGCTAGTCACATCAGAAAATAAATTATATATGCCCTCACCTGTTTCTCCATTATCATCATCCGTCTTCAGTTTTCTCTTTTGTCCAGTAGTGCTTTTTTTCAGCCCCTTTGAGGCTTTTGCATCGTTGGACCTTGCTAGCCGATACACACGCTTCTTTGCATAGTCAAATATCTTAAAGCTGGACTCTGCAAATATCCAAACAGATCGAAAACTCTCTGACACCCTAAGTGTATCCAAATATTTCAAATAACTCACAGCATCATACCTATTAAAATAACATATCCAAATCAATTATCTAGTTCATAATCAGTGCAAGTTCATTAGGAAATGTAAATGGAAAATTGCCAGCCTACAAAATTTTCAAAGAGAATTAAACCATGAAAACTTTAATAAACGAGGATTGGAAACAAGCTGAATTTCTGCTACTATATTTATCCAATAATCTCCTCAAACATTGCCCATGTAACCCATATCTAACAGCCATAAAGCAAATTAAAACATTCTTCAGCTTGCGATATCAACCTATCAATTCTCAAATCAACAAAACCTATACTGAATTCATTAATCCACTACGCAAAAAACAATTAAGATACACAGTTACCTAACAAGATAATCCAGCAACTTTCTCAAGGTCTTCAAATCAGAAACGAGCTGCTTAGTCTTCTTCCCCAAGATATGCCAAATGGGATCCAGTTGCCTCCTCACAATCTCATCAAACGACTTAAACAGCCCATTCTCTACAGTCAAATCCTCGACATCAACCTTATTAGTCTTCCTCATCTCTTTCAAACAAGCATCCATAACTTCCACAATGGCTTTCTGTATCCCCACCATGTATTTACTCATGGGTACCCTCACATCAACAACCTCCGGCGGATTCCTCTCCAGCTCCTCCGATACATAAACCTGAAACCTCGGCCAAAGGTGCAATTTCTTTATATAAAGAGACTTCATGATCCGTTCCGTCTTGGCAAATCCGGCCACCATAGCATGAGGCTTATCAGTGAAGGCACGGATGTAAACAGAGTGAGATAGGGTTTTAACAATTCGTGCAATGAAAGCTTCGGTTGAAGTTTCCGATAGAGAATGAACATTGAGAAGTATTAGTCCCGATAAGCTAGTAACAGGAATTTTGTTAGTGAGAAGGTCAACAATGAGAATTCGAGCAGTGATGAAACAGATTTGACCGGAAGAGTAAAGTGAGTGGCGGTAATGGGCGGGAAGGTCAGCAGTGATTTCGGCGATGTGGTGGTTTTCGGGAGAGTAATTTTGGTGAGATTTGAGGTAGTGGAGGATTTGAGATTTGAGAGAAGGAGAAGAGGAGAGGATGAGAAGAGTGCCTTGAGAAGAGTGGTGGAGGAGGAGAAGAGAGGAAAGGAGTTTCGAGAGGGAAAGGCCGGAGGAAAGGACTACAAGTCCGCCGCTGGAGTCTTCTAGAAGGTCTGTGATTATATGCTCGTGAAATTGGACCATGGTCAGGGCCGGAGTGGTGTCGCCGGTGAAGATGTTTGAAGGGTGGGGATTTTGGAGGGTAGTTTTGAAGAGTTCAACTGCTAAACGACATGTTCCCCGCTCGACAAAACGTTTCACGAAAACTATTCGCCTAAAAACGACCAGACATCTCCAAGCGGTCGTTTGCGAGATATGCAAAGGCGGTGTGGGTTCCTCCTCCTTTGGGTGAGTTAAATACAATGCCTGATGCTAGTGTTTTTCCAAATTCTAGAAATATTGGCATTGGTATAATATTCCGTGGAGAGGAGCCATTTAATTGCTTGCAAAATCGTGAGAAAGAAATTCAAAGGTGGTTGAAACGAAAGCCATAGGTCTTTTTAAAGCTCTTTTTTAGACTACAAGCCTTGGTTAATCTTAGATGGATTTTAAGTTAGATGTTAAGCTTTAGTTGATTCTTTATTATCTCATTCTTTTACCTTTTCATATTTGAACAACATTCTTGAGGATTGTTTTGATTTATTTTAGCATAGTAGATATTCTATTAGACAGGTGAAAAGACAAACAAAGATTTCAACTCATATTTTAATCTGAAAAGCACATCTTAATGTTTGTTTTATTATCTTTTTATCTTTTCCTACTTATATTAGGGACTCTCTTATTTTTTATTTTCTGGAGGAATAAGATTTTGGGCTTGAGCATAAAAAAAATATAAATCAATAATATAGTCTTGTAAATAAAATTTTCAACTTAAATACATAAGATACTCATGCTAAGGCTTTATTGATTATCAAGATCTAAAACATTAATATAATTGAAGGATACAAGGCATGGAAATAACTGCTTTAGTGATAGAATCAACAGTATTCATTGGTTTCCTAATAAAAAAGAGAATACAATAAAAATATTGTACGTTTGGTACGTAGGATTGCTTAGCTAATTCAAAGCCATTAGTAAATAATACTGCATTTGGTATGTAAGATTAAGGTTGGGCTTACTAATCCCATTAGATAGGTGTTAACTAATACTTAGGCCCCACATATCTTTAGTAATCTCTATCACATGGGATTACTACTCCCACCAATTATTTCTTAAAATAACTCCATTTTCTAACCACACATATTAATCTATCCTACCAAACATAGGATTAATTAAGCTCAGGATTAAAGCTAATCCTAAGGATTATGAATCTGTGTACCAAATGGACC
>CAOJBK010248442.1:0-13537 GCA_948294925.1 Codiaeum variegatum
GCACAATCAGCTCAAACAAGCCAGCCAGACCAACCATTGTCTGAGGTGCAAGTTTGTCAGGTTGAAAATCTCGTATTACAAGTTTTTGAGATTATTGCTCAGAAAGGAGGCGACGTAGCTGCAGGACTTCAGGAATGGCGAACTCAACATCATGTCCAGCATGCACCGCCAACAGAACCGACTGCTGCCGTTGATCCAACATCCACCGACGCCGCCCCTGTTGTGCCTTCCGAGCCACCATCCTCGTCTTATGGCCTGCCATCTGCCGATCCCACTGACGAGAGTCGACAGAGTAATGACTAAATTTATCATTTTTTTAATAAATTTGAATATTGTATCTAATTTTATTTATTATAAAAGTTATTCATTATTGATTGCTTTAATATAATGTTTTTATAAATTTTATGACATGTTTATATTATTTTTATTATTAATATAATTATTAGAAATGTAATTATTATATTAAATATTCACTATTTGTTACGTCAGTTATATCAATATTTGTGACATTTAGCGATGGAAATTTTGTCATAAATGCATTTTTTCGTCGCTAATGTGTCGTTATTTATGAAATATTACTGACGCATTACTGACCTATTACTGACGCATTACTACGCGTTACTGACGCAAAAATTGGGTCGGATAATTACTGACGCACTTTTTTAGACAGTAATGCGTCAGTAATTAATTATTTTATTACTGTCGCAAAACATTGAATTACTGACGCAATTTTTTCGCGTCAGTATTTTTTTTTTTACTGACGGGGGAAATACTGACGCAATTGTTGCGTCAGTATTTCAATTTTCGGCGTCAGTAACTCCTGTTACTGACGCCGATACTGACGCAACAATTGTGACAGTAATCCAGTTTTTTTTGTAGTGCAAGCTGCCAAGGACCTGGCTGCTGCTTTGAAAAAGGGTCTAGCATCCTCGGCATCTCGTGAGGGACCTTTTGCTCCTCAGGTTCTAGTAAATTAGGGTTTTGAATTAGCTCGGGACAGATTGTTTAGAGGTATGCATCTCGAAACTTCGACTTCTTTTTCTTCTTCTTCTTCTTTTGTCGAGTCTTTCCCTTCCCCCCCTCTACTTCCTCCTCTCCCTTACACAGGGTGATTTGAAGGTTGGCTGAGGAGTGGCACAGGAGGAGGCCTGCCTTCATTATCCATCCTTTCCATATTATATATCCTAAACTACCCGAGGAGAGGGGGGACATTCACATGAAGTGAGGTTTAGGCCTCGTTTTCCTATTTTAGAGAGAGAGAGAGATCTACTAAGTAATGTTGAGGCCTTCCTTTTCCTTTTTGCCTTTTATTGCTTTCCATTAATGTCTGTTTAAATTATGTAACTTTTTTTCCAAAGGGCGAGGCATCTGGGGCTAAGGCTGGATTTTCTGCTAAAGTGGCTAAGACCAATGCCAATTAAACCTCTATGACACTCAAACCACTGAGCGTGAGAGAACTATTAGAGACTCAAGGAGCTCGAGGGGCCATAGAGTCTTTAGTGAGGCTCATCCAGCTACCCCATGCTATTTCTCAACCAAATCTGAGAGCTTTTAGGGTTGATCCTTCATCTTCCCTTATTTTGTTGGAAGATGTTCCTAGGGTTGTATCCCTTACTATTGGAGCTACTGTTGCTGAGGATGGAGTTAGTCCTTCACCTGCTATAGGTGCTGATGTTGAACATTAAAAAGTTGTTGGGGTTTCTAATCCAGGTGGAAGGGTCCATATAGATGTATGTGGCAAAAATCTCCCTGTCCCATCTGCTTATGAGGGAATGATCTCTACAGGGATGTTAATGGACCTTCTTATGCATTCAGCTAGGGATGGGTCTTCGAGTCCTCGAGATCTCAACATTTCTATTGATTAGATACCCCATTCCATGAAGGTACTTCTGTTTCACTTTTCTTTTTATTTTTTCTTCTCTTTCTCTTTCTTTTCTCACATTTTTATTTTGTACCCCAAGAGCTTGCTGCTTGTGTCGAGGGGCTACTAACTGATCTTCATGATGGGCGAACCTTGACTTTCCTTGCTAGATAAGGAGGTAGCTAGCTTAGAGGAGGGTTTGAAGGAAAGAGAGAAGGCTCAAGCTGAGAAAGAATAGTTACTAAAGGATTGACTCATCAAGTTAAAATACCTTCAAAAGAAACACAAAGAGCTGAAGTTTGATGTTGAATTCCTGAGGTGAAAGGTGGAGAGTCTGGAGGGTGAAAACTCAGGGTTCAAAGAGAGACATCAGAAGATATCCCATGAAGCCTAAAGTTCTAGCAAGGTGGTGAACATTGTCATGAAGAAGTTGGAAGCTTTAACTGATAAGCTACCTCAAATTCTTAGGGATGAGGTTCAGAAGTTTGCTGAATCTCATTTCTTTAAAGGATGATGTAACATTGAAGTCATTTAGAGAGGTATAGAATGGTACAATCAGGCTTTGGAGGTTGTGTTTGCCAAATTCCCCAGGGCTAAAATCTACTTCGCATTCCTACCCTTCGAAGTTGTGGTGCCCGACATTCAACTTTCTGAGTACCTCAGCAATATGGGCCCTCCGAATAATTCGTTCATAGACCGAATATCAATTGTTTATGACAAGCCCGCTGGTCCCCCTTTCAGAAGTTCGACAACTGCTCCTGATTCAGATCTAGAGGACAACCTTGCCATTGACACTCTCTTCCAAGATTCAGGGTGGGAAGCTAGTTCAAAGAGGCCTCCTGAGTCTTAAGGCTTTCCTTTGTAATACTTTGTAGATTTTTACTTGTACACATTTTTCTTTTATTTACAGGCTTTTTAATAAGCCTTTTTGTGATTGAAATTGACGTGAACATTAATACAATTCCCTTTAGTTTATCCTTCGGCTTTTATGTTTGTTTTTTTCTTCATTTCTCCTTTTATTTACTTCTATAAGTTAGGCATTCTTCATGTACTTCACTTTGTACTTTATTGAGGTTGTTTTAACTTATTGATTTTTCTTGCATGTTTTGCCTTATTGATTTTACTACTTCCCATTGGAAATTTTTGACCACGTGAGGCTACCTTTAGTAGTTCACCCTGTTGAGATCTGGGTACCCATTTTGCGGGGCTTTTTGCCTATCGAGCTAGGCTTGGTGCCTTGAAACATCGAGGTCTTGGTGTCCCCTTTTGGAAGGTCTTTTTCTAGTCAAGCTGGGATTTATACCTAGGCTCATTGAGGCTTGGTGCCCCCCCACCCCCCCTCCCCCCATGGAGGTTCTTTTGTTAGTCAAGCTGGCCTTTATGCCTCGGCTCATCGAGGTCTTGGTGCTCCCCTTAGAGGGTCTTTTGCCAGTCAAGTTGGGATTGGATTCACCTTTCTTAGGTTATTAAGGAAAAGAGCACCTTTTTATTTAATTTTATGAATAATACAATTTTAGATGTTGTACATTCCATGTTTGAGGCACTTCCTTATTCTCAAGAGTTCACAACTTGTAGGTTGCTAGGCCAATGACTTGTTTAATGATGAATGGGCCTTCCTAGTTTAGGGCTAGCTTCCTTGTTGCTTTCTGATCTTCTCATTACCATATCTCCTGCTTGAAATACCCTGCTTCACACCTTTTGGTTAAATTAAATAGCAACTATGCTCTTATAGGCTGATATTTTTTTATTGAGACTTGCTCTCTCAGTTCATTTAGTAGGTATAAATCGATTCTTCTTCCTTTCTCATTTTCTTCATCATCACAATACTAGACTCTTCTACTTAGCTTTCCCACATCTACTGGGAGGACTACCTTGGTCCCAAAGGTGAGGGTGAAGGGTGTCTCGCCTATTGATTCCCTAGGAGTTTTTTTGTAAGCCCATAACACATGGTATAGATCTTCCTCCCAATTCTTTCCACATCCTTCCAATCTTCAGTTCAATCCTTGGACAATGGTTCAATTAGTGATCTCATTTTCCCATTTGATTAGGGGTGGGAAATTAAGGAGAAATGCTACTTTATGATGAGGCCTTCACAAAAGTCTCTCATTTTAGTGTTGTCAAACTACTTGCCATTGTCACTGATAATCTAATGGGACACTCTGAACCTACAAACAATGTTTCTCTATAGAAACTTCACCACATTTTCTAATGTGATAGTTGCTAAGGCTTCGACCTCTACCCATTTGGTGAAGTACTCTACCACTACTAGGAGGAACTTTTTCTACCCCGTGGTTGTTGGGAATGGCCCCAGTATGTCCATCCCCCATTTGATGAAGGCCCATGGACCATAGATGGGTATTTTTTCGGCTACTGGCACCTTATTCAGGTTAGAAAATCTCTAACATGCTTGACATTTCCTAATTAGCTTCATTGCATCCTCCTTCATGGTAGGCCAGTAGTACCTCTATATGATGGCCTTGGTTGCTAGGGCTTTTCCCCCCATATGCATTCCACAAGCATCCTTGTGCATTTCCTTTAACACATACTCAGCTTCAGTGGGTGTCAAACATTTAAGCTATGGCAGGGAAAAGGCTTTCTTATAGAGAATTCCATTGTGCATGGAAAAATGCGAGATTCTCCACTTGATTTTCTTGGATAGCTTTGGATCTTCTGGCAGCTTTCCTTCCTCTAAGTACTCTCTTAATGGGTCCATCCAGCAGGACTCTGAATACACAATTATGATAGGTTTGAGCTCTTCTGTACTTAGTTGAGTGAGGACCCATAGGAATACCTTATTTGGTATATCTGCTGGCTGAGTTGCTGTAAGTTTACTTAGAATATCTACCCTGCTATTTGCTTCCCGAGGGATTTTTCAAAAATCCACCTCCATGCCCCTCTCTTTCATCTTTTCAGCAGCAAATATGTCTTCTCTAGATAATTGACCATGTTTGACTGCCTAGCTTTATACAGTCCTTCCACATTCCTTGATACCAGCTATGAGTCACTACAGATGTACAATACTTCTCCACGTAGGTTTTCAGCTATTATAAGACCTTGGAGGAGGGCTTCGTATTTTGCTGTGTTATTTGTAATGAAGAAGTCTAGCTTTAGGAGAAACTCTATCAGCACCCCATTCTCATTTTTAACTCTATTCTAACTCCACTTGCCCTTTTGCTACTGGCCTCATCTACATACACCTCCCATTTGGTCTTTAGGATTCAGCTTTCAAGCTCTCCTTCTTCTTCTTTCTTCGACAACACATCCTTTAGGAACAAACATTCTGAAATGAAGTTCACTAGGGTTTAGGCCTCGATAGCTGATTGAGGCCTGTACTCTAGTCCATATCCTCCCAGTTTGATTGCCCAACATAGCAATCTTCATGATAGTTTAGGCTTGTGTAGGGATTTCTGTAGGGTCCTGTCAGTGACTACTATCCCCTGGTGTGCTTCTAGGTAGACTTTGTACTTTTTACAGGAGAGCTTTAGGGTGCACACCAGCTTTTCCAAGGGATTGTAATTCAATTTTGCTCCCTGTAGGACCTTGCTGAAGTAATATATTAGCTTTTGGAGGCCTTCCTCTTTCCTCACTAGCATCGAACTAATGGCATAGGGAAAAGCTTAGAGGTATCATAGGATAGAACCACACCTTCGAATACTTATTGGCGCATCTAGGTCCTAGAGCAATGGCCTTCCCAACAGCACATTGTAGGACATGGGAAATTTGGTGACCACAAAGATCGCCATGACAGCTATAGCTTTAGGAGCTTTCCCTATTGTCAATGGTAACTCAATAATGCCCACTATTGGTATGATAGCTTTGTCTAGAGTTCAGACTAGGACTTCTAAGGGTTGTGTCTTCGATTCTTCCATGCCTATTTGAGTGAAAGCTTCCTAGGATAGAAGGTTCACTGACCTACGCATATCTATAAAGATCCTTTGAACCCTGAAGTTTGCCACTACTGCTATAATCACTACTACCTCAGCCTTTCTGGTGGGCCCACTGGCTGAACCTCCTGCTAGTTGTTTAGATCCATTGTAAAAGACAAACTTTGATGGTTCATGAGTTCAAGCTGCTTCCTTCTCTTTTCTCTTACTAAGAGGAATTTCTTCTAGTCCTCATATGAGGCAATGTATGTCTCCTTGTACTCCATCTTCTATGGACATAACCTATGTTTGGTTCGCTGGTCTAGCATGATCAGCCTTATTGATGTAATTTTTTAAGTACCCCTACAAGATTAGCCTTTCAATCTCTTCTAGGAGTGAACAACACTTGTTAGTAGTGTGTCCAAGGGTGTTATGGAATTTACACCACTGGGACCTATCCCTCTTCTTCGGATCCTTAGTTATTGGCTTCGACCTCCTCCAAATCTCCTTATCTTGAAAGGATGCAAAGACTACTTCATGCTTAACATTTAGTGGTGTAAATCTGGAAGGATCGAATCTCTCTCTCCAAAGCAGCTCAGTTTGTCTAGGTTGGAGGTTCTATCTACTCATCGGTCCCCTTACTCTAGAATCTGCTTTCCTTGAATGTGTCATCCTATTTGATGTATTCTTTTGCTATAGCCATGGATTTATTTAATATCTTAGGACAATTATGGACTAATGCTTTAAAGTATTCCTAGTGAGTTGTACATTTTTGCAAGGCTTCGATGATTCGAGGCTCATCTATATCTATTACTTTCAATGTTTTTCTGTTGAGCCTGACTATAAAATCCCTTAATGATTCATCCAAACCCTACTCCACCTGTTCTAAGGCTCGTGTGGGTATAGAGATTGGAATAATAGCAGAGAATCTCTTTATGAATAAGTTCACCAGACCTCAAAATGAATCTATGCTCCCTTTTAGCAAGCTATTATACCATTTCACAACCATTCCTTCTAAGGTGCTTTAAAAACCTTGACACAATGCTTCCTCCTTAGTGGTTTGTAACTCTACCAGGTGCTTGTATTCTAAGACATGTGCCTTCGGATCCAGGCTGCCATCATACTTTGTCATTTGTGGTTACTTAAACTTTTCAGGCATTTGAAATTCTTTGATTCTCTTGGTGATTAGAGATTTCAGATTGAGAGTAAAATCTCTTCTATGGCCAGGCTTAGCTCTCACTATCTCCTTACTTCGTCTCTCAAAATAGCTTTCGAGTCATGGTGGCTTGAGACTTCCTGATTCTTATCTGCCCCTCTTTTATGCTTGTGTCTGTGAGAGTGCCTTCGCCTACTCTCAGAGCCTCCACGAGATCAACTCCTTTGACCATCCTCTCTTCGACTCTGCCTAGCCTCGCTAGCTATGGGTTTATCCCCAATTCCTTCTCTATCATCCTCTCCATGTCTCCTATCCCGATCTCCCACTCTTCCTTCTCCTACTGGTACTTATATCACTGATACGACTCTACCCTCTCCTTTTGTGGGTCTACCTGGGGGTACCCTCCCCATTTCTACATGAGTGGGAGTGTTTAAATTCAACCTTCTGCTTGCCTCAGAGAGGTCATTGTTAGCCTAAGTAGGTGAATTTGGTGTTGGAATTGGTTGGAGTTGTAGGAGTAATGGGACAAGATTAGTGACTATGTTATGTAAGGTATCCACTTATTCTGGAGTAGTAAGAGGTAATATGGGTTGTGGGGCTAGAGTTGAGGTGCTAGGCATTTGAGGCTACCCAATGATGGTTTGGAGAGTTTAAAGGGAGTTGGCTAGGTTGTTCCAAGCCACTATTGGGACTTGAGAGTTTGTAGGTGTGTTTGTTATTTGAGTGGTGTTGGTGGGTGGAGGAGGACTGCCTCCCTATTCTGGGTTTCATCCTAGGTGAATTCCATTTAGAGAGCTATAAGTTTAGGTTTTTTAGAAGATAAGATGAGATGAAAGAAAGAATTGCCAGTGTAGCAATTCTTAGAGAAAAAAAGAGAAGAAGGTGAGAATTTGGAATTCTCACAGATGGCACCAATTGATGTGGGTTAGGTCTCCATAGAGTTGGAATGGAAGTCTCCTAGTTGGACTTGTTTAACCTATACCAAAGAATGGTCAGGGATGGCTGGACGGGTGTCCGACATAAACCCTCCGACAATTAAGTCAGTGTGATTGTAGAAAGGAATGGATAAAGCTCTCTAAAAGTGGTTGAATGGTCTTACCTTGTGTAAGGTTCTCCAAGGAGTATTTATAGGGATGAGTTCCTATAGTGGGGATGCGTGTCACCATTAGGTAGGCTAAAAAGTACCTTGGATAGGACAACAACTTGACAAAAGGGTTGGTGAGTGATGTGGACAGCTGTCCCTGCAAGTGGTCTAGACACCGAAGACTCCTAGGTGGGATACCCCAGGATTCGGGGGTTCGAGAGAGTGACTAGAGTTAGCCCAGCTCTGGTTGTACCAAACCATACTGATACGAGCCCATATTAAACATTAAGTCACTTTACCACTTTTGGTTTCACAATACTCATAACAACAATTCTTAGTAGCAAAAAAAAAAAAAACACTCGAGAAATATCTTAATACACAGGCTAATCCACTAAAATTTTGACCCACTATTTAGACCAAAATGTCAGTATTGCATTTGAGCCAATGATGGAGTCACAAATTTTATTTAGAAGACCCAACTAAAGATATATAAAAATAAATAAAATATCTTCTAAAATAAAATTATAAAATAGTAATAAAATTTTCAAGTCAGTACATCAATTAAATTATATATTAATATTCAAGTGTTGATAACTTGACACAATTACCTCATAATTTTTCTCTTCTATTCTTTATTATAGCCTCATGCCCGCGCGTTGCTTGGTTTCATTTTTGACATTTTCTATTAAATAATTGATAACATCTCCCTTGATTAGAATGACCCCAAGCCACATTAGTAGCCTGCATCTAGTACGAGAGGTCGAACCTTCAACATTGGATAAAAGAAAAGAGGGATTGATTGTATAGAGAGGTTGAACTATCTACCTTGAGAAGATAAAGAGCTTTTCCTCAAATAGATAAAGATCTCCACCCTAAAGAAGTGGATAAGCATAACTAAGAGATAAACTCCTAAAATCTCTCTCTTATCTCTAAAATCATGGGATGTCTATCTACTAACCTACATTACAGGACTTGAAGACTATTTAACAGTATATAAACTAACTTAAATCACATGAAACATGTTAATCACTCTAAACTCTCTACTATTTTATATTGAATCTCTGTAAAGCATATTACTAACTTAAGCATCAGAGTGGCCACTAACAAGGCACCCCCGTAGTCTTTGTTTATCTTGGAGGTTAGATTTGGAGCTAGTCTTTGGGACTCTAGTGTGCTTAGAGACATCATTGGTGCGGTGAGCATGGAATTCTTACTTCAACTTCTTTAGCCCCTTCTCAAGGTTCTGCATCTTTTTCTTTTCATCATCTCATTGGCCTTTAGCCTTGCGAGTAGCCTTTTTTGCAACCTCGAGCTCTTTCCCTTGTAGTTCATTGGCAATCTTAGCTTCATATAATTTTTTCTAAAACTGTGTCCATTCCTTGTCCAAAGCCTCCTTCTCGGCCTTTAGGGTAGCAGAAGCTCGGCTGATGGCAGTAGACTGATAAAGACATAGACCTACAATTTGAAGGCAAGGAAAAATAGTTAGCAAAATTAGCAACAATAAAAACATAATCAAACATAGAGAAGGAAGCTTACCGATCGAGCTTTACTACAACACTCTAATTTGCACTGCTTGTCCGTCATGGCATCCAAGGGCTAGAGATCGATGAGAGGAATGAGTGAACGGACCACCTTCTTGGCCATATGGTGCTCATCCAACGAGACCTCAGTCTTAAAATTGTTGATCAAAATTATGGTAAGGCCACCCCTAACTGAATGGGAGGAGGCCATGCCCTTCATCTCCTCCCCTGCATGTATACCTTCCTCCATAGGATGCTTGGATCGAACAAGAGAAGGAGAGCATAGGTTAGGTGATCACCCTATCTTTCTGAAGAAATGGCCACTATAGCCCTTGAACCCCAAAAGCGGTGAGGGTGAAAATAAGGTTTGGTTCCTAATGAACCCCGACTTGCTATGGTTGTTCATCAAGGGATGGTGGGGGTATAAGGTTTAACCCTTCAGCCTAGGCCTTTTGAGTTTCCTAGGCCTTTTTCTCTCGAATTTTATGAATGATGGCAGACATATCTATAAAATAAAGAAGAGGTTGAGTTAGTTATTAAGGAAGAAAAACATTAGAGAAAAAGAATTCTGAATACCCCTATTAGGGTTGAGTTGTTGACAGAGCCTGTCTGTCACTTCTCCAATATACCACTCTTCCACCAAGCTCTTATAGTGGAAGATACTGTTTCCCTCCACCCAACTTAGTATATCCCTCATATGGTTGACCTTAACACTATTAAGAGGGGGCATATGTTTCATCCTTACCATACGGACATTTTCATTCCATACTCTAGGCAGATCATTCAAGATGTCATACAACATAATGAAAAACTTTTTTTTCAGATGGGTTTCAAGGAAGAGGGGAGATCAAAACACTTGCGGTTTCCATTTGCTAGGAGGAGGCACCGATCCAGACCTCTCCCTAGTATGACCTAGTATAGATGTTTTACTACAGGCATACTGAGCTCAAATCCCAGCCAATAGGCCATCATTTGGAGCCCTTGCAGAATCATTCAGCAATTGGGATGGACTTGACAGATAAGAACATTGTATGTTCAAAGCCAGACCTTATCAAATTCAGATAAAGGGAACCTAACCCTTGATTGAAGTGTGTCAAGCTAAAAAAACATGACCACATGTTGGAGGCCATGAGATGGGCACCCTGGGTGCCATTGTGTAGCATCATAAAAAAACTATAAGGAAAAACAAAGTCTTCTCTGATTTTTTGAAGGTCCTAGGGAGTAAGAATGGTACGAAGAACCTCAAACCCTAGAGTTCTCACTTTTGGTTTGGATCCTTGGGCTTTACTGGGGCATTTCCCTTTGACAGAGGATGTCACTTTGGAATGGAGAAGTAAGGTTTCGTCTTCAGGCTCATTATTCAAACTTTCCCAATTAGACCTAATCTAATTAGGTTCAACCTTTACTTCATCCTGTGGATTTTCTACAAGGGGTAAGTTAGTCCCCTCCATTTCTTGCTCAACCCTTCACTAGGCTCAACCCTCCTCCTCTTTGCCACGAGGAATTCATGGGCAATAATAAGAGGGTGGAGTGCAGAGCTAGATAGAGATCTCTCACTTTCAAAAGCTTCACTCTTCACATCTTCGATAGAGATAGGAGGGCTTTGTTTTGGACTGAGTTGGTGGTCGGAGAAAGGGGAAACATATCCTTCTACATTCTGGGAATCACTTCTGTCGCTCATGATTAGGTGTTTGAAGGACTAAAGGAGAAGATGAGGTTATAAATAATAAGAGAAAGATCAAAATATTACCTGTAAATGTTAAAATGGTTTCTTTGACAATGGCCGGAGAAGGAAATGGTTGCCGGAAATGATATTGCAAAGAAAGAAGGGTAAGGAAATGGAACAAATCTAGAAAAGGAAGGAAAATGGGATTTGGTTTCGTTAAATAGGAAACGAGGCTCAGAAGGCAAAGCGATGTCTCTATTACGCGACTACAGAAAGGTTACATGTGGCAGTGGTTGACCGAAAGTAGAAGGTGAAACAACGTCGAACCTTCTGGGCATGCACATAATAATTGGCATGTGTTCCATGATTAGTAATGGGCGAGAAATTTTCAGCTCAAGAGTTCAAGCAGCTTGAGACGAGGCACACTTCGCTCCAGATGCTCGGTTGATATGATTATCCTTTAGTCTTTTACTAGAGTCTATTGGGGGACATTTGATAACCTCTCCCTTGATCAGGATGACCCTAAGCCATGTCAGTGGCCTGCATCTAGTACAAGAGGTCGAACCCACAATCTCGGACAAAGGAAATGAGGGATTGATTGCACAGAGAGGTTGGACTATTGACTGCGAACATAAAAAGAGATTGTCCTCATACAAATAAAAAGCTCGACCCTACATAAGTGGATAAGCATAAATAAGAGATAAACTCTTAAAATTTCTTTCTCTTATCCCTAGAATCATGAGATGTCTATCTACTAACCTATCTCGTAGGACTTGAAGACTATCTAACAATATATAAACCAACTTAAATCATAGGAAATGAGTTAATCACTCTAAACTCTCTACTATTATATATTGAATCTCTCAAAAGCAGATTACTGACTTAAGCATCAGAGTGACTACAAACAAGACACCTCCGTAGTCTTTATTTGTCTTATAGGTTAGTTTTGGAGCTACTCTTTTGGACTTTAGTGTGCTCAGAGACATCAATAATTTTATTCTTTGATGACTATTTTAATTTAATTATTTTATAATATTTTATTCTAATGTTATATTTTATGTTTTTTTATTTTATTTTTTAGTTAATTTAGTCCTATTTAAAAAAAGACTTTTAAAATATTCTTCCAATTAAAATTTCTAATAAATAGTAAAAATTTTACAATTTTTTAAAAAATTAAAAAATTATATTTATTTCAGAATAAAATCCTTTTGTGGAATTTTTGTTAAGACTATTATTAGCTTAATTTATTTTTCATTGTAGAGATTGCTTTTTGTTTCAACTTGTTTGATATTCTATTAATAATAAGCTAAATTAATTATTGCATATATATCTAAAAATTTTAAAAAATTTATGAGAATTTTAAAAATATAAAAAAGCTAACCACTAAAATTATAGGTCATATATATGACAAATATTGGCACTAACCTTAAATTTTTAATGGACATTTATATTGGTTTGTTATTTAAAAGTGGTATTGGGCGCTTCTTAAAAATGGAAGTTATAGAATTAATTTTTTTTATTGGGATTTAAAATATGATTTATTGCCGGAGTTACAAAGATTATTCTAAGTAGAGATTACAGAAATAATTCTTTTTTATTGGGACTCAATATATGATTTTTCATGTGAGAGTTACAAAGTTAATTCTCTTTGATCAAATTTTAAATGTATGATTTTTTTTTATTCTCATTATTATCTAATTATTTTTTTACTGAATCGAGATGACATGATAGAATTTTAGGATTTGAATTGAAACTTAGAATTCCTTAAACTTAATATAGGAAATAGGTTTATGATTTATATTATATATGTTCTCAAATGATTTTTGAGCATCATAGTTTTATTTATAAATAATGGACAAAAAATTATTTTATATTTGAATTTCAATAAGTAATTAATATAATTAAGTTTATACTGATTACATTTTTATTTATGCTTTTAGCATGTAATTATTTATCTATTTTGAATAATAATTACATTATATAACTAAAAAATTGGCTATTATAAAATTTTTAAAATACACCTTGTCATATGTTTTTAACTATTTTCATAAATACGATATTAAGAAATAGTTTTACAAATGAATATTTTTAATATTTAGATAAATATTTATTCAAAATTACTTTACCTTTATAATTATTAAAATAAAAAATAATATTATTTTAATTATAATTTTCAAATTGATCATTTCCTTCAAAAAAATTCATAGATATAATTTCTTACTCAAATTTGTAATCTAAATTCAAAATAATAATTATTAATATAGTATTTAATCATTATAATTTAAATTTATAACCTAATACATAATTATGATTAATAACATAAGAAATATTAATTATTATTTAATTACTTTATTTTAAACTTATATAATTATAATTTTAAACTTTTA
>CAOJBK010248810.1:0-11163 GCA_948294925.1 Codiaeum variegatum
GTATAAGGGGACCAATAATGCTTAACTCCTCTATAAAAGTATAAAGGGACTATTAATGCTCCCATGGAGGGTTGCTGTAGGAAAGAGAATTATAGACCTCGTACTAGGTCCTTACCCATAGTTTCCCACTCTTAAAGTCATAGATGGGTAAATAAATCTCTATCAGAAGAATTGACTCACCTATCCTTGATGGAATCTTATTCATTAGTTACAATCCAAAGTCCTCATCATTAGGAACTGGATTTTCTAGCATCAAAAGAAGAAAATGGATGATCCAACTTACTAGAGACATTATGGAATTTTGAACCATAATTTTTGCACCATTAAATCAAGCCCATTAACATGAGTCCAATGATTCAAACTGCATTCAAATTAGACCTCAAACGGACTAAGAAAACCTAAAAAATCAAGCTGAATTAAACTAGACCGAACCCAGAAAATCGGGCTTAGTCATTCAGGCTCAAAACTCAAGCATTTAAGAGAAATGAATGCATTTGGTCCAAAACGCATGAGCTTGGTTGAAACACGCATTTTAATTCCTAGGGTTTCCTGGCACAGTTTTCTATAAATTCAGGCTTTCATAATAATTTTCAAGCAGTTTTTCTCTGTGTACTCAGACTTATTTTTCCACTTCTAAACACTTTTAAACACTCTCCAAAAATCACAATACACACTAAAATTGACCCAATATACCAGATACCTCCATAATTCACAAAATCACTCATTTTCTAGTCCAACGATTCAGTTTTCACAACAGTCCAATCCAAATAGGCATTAACTAGTCCTCTTTGAACACAACAGAGACTCATTCCAGTTTCATCAAGCCATTCAATCCACCATTGCCCAAATACCGAAAACAAAAGGTAGTAAGGGTACAATATTCCTTTTTCCTTTTAATATCTGAATTAAGCCCTTTAAACATGAATTAAGGCATTTTCCAAATTAAATATCATTTTTTTTCTAAAACGAATCTGATTAAGCCATAAAATGAACCTAGACAATTATTTTCACCAAAATACATTTTTCATTAAATCAAATTATTAAACAGATTTACAACTTATTCGATTAACTATTTTTACAATTAAAATATGTTAGCTTCTAAACTAACCAAACCAACACCATTATTTCTCATAACAACCCCACCTTCATGAGAAGGGAGAATGGCATGAAGTTTGGTTCTCATTCAACGGGATATGCCGACAAGCCTTCTTATGACTTCAACTCCAAAATGTTTTTCATTTATTTTTTCCCTTATTTATTTATTTATTAAATTGTTTTTGTTATTTGATAATTTTTCTTTATGTATTTGAGCATTGGCCTGTATTGTTATCACCGTTTGTATTTCCATTATTCAATTGTGATTTTGTATTGGGAAATGTGTGCCTCTCCAGATCTACGGACTGGAGAGGCGATCCCCTGATTATGCCATGTATATACAAAAAATGATTTTAACCAAAATCATATTTTCTTAAGCTAAATGTGATTTACAAAAATAGAAAAATATTTTCTAAAATGTTTTTATCAGATCACGAATCCCCGAATCCGCCTTTGGTTTGAGGGCCAACCTTTTTCCAAAATAGGGTAAATAATCAAAATTTCATAAAATTGGAGTTAATCAACTTGGTTTCTTAAACACCATAGAAAAAAATATTTTCTTAAAAATTAGGTAGCGACTCTTAATACATCACACATGCACACCAATAAACGTATGCGGAGTGTACAAATGTGGGACCTGGATACAACCGCGATGCCATGCATAATTTGATCCATCATGGTATGTTTCTTTGAGCCATAACTGGAAGGCGCGCTGGAAAATCCTACAAGCTATTCAGACGGGGCCTCACAAGAATGTATCGATAAGGGTGGTAGACTTATCAGGCTATTCCAAGAAGTTGTATGCCATAAGGGTTATATAGTTAAAGCGCCTCTGGTGGCGAAGTCTAGCCTTGATGTAAAGATACTATTGGTTATCGAAACATGCATCTAGAGGATAGTCTGGAGTTCATGATGGGGTCTAAAAACTCTAAAATAAAGCCAAATCCAACACCTGGAGCAACAATATATGGGGGAAAAAGAATAGTCTCAAAATTGTTCTTCAAAGTAGGCATTTGGTTAGGTTTGTCAGTGAAGATACCTTGCTTGGTTATTTTATAGGAAATGTAAAGTTTGGGCTTTGTGCAGGTAATGAAATGGAAGAAATGTTGAAACATCCGTGCAGAGATGCATGAACACCCCAAAGCATAGAAAAACATCTCGAATAAAGAACATCCATATTAATGTTTGGGGTCACCATCATGGGGTTTAAGTGAAAGGTTTAAATAACGTCAACAAAGAATGCTAGTAGAGGGAACAAGTACCCATTGTAAAATTACTTCAGGAAAACAATGTAGTTTCCATTGTCTTTTCTTAATTAAAAGTCCATTACCCTATTATAGAGTCTTTCCTTTAGGCCCTGTAAGTGTAGTGTGAAGGGAAGATTGTAGAGCATTCTGGTGGTGTTAATCTTAAAAGTGTTCTATTGGTTAGAGTTAGAAAGTTCAATGCCTTCCTAAAACAGAGCTAAAGCTTTAGTCTAATACTCTTTGTTTAGAAGAAGAAAGAGGAGGAGTTCCAAACACCAAAATTCACTCCAAACTGAATTAAAATCACCATAAATTTCAGAGTTCGTTAAGAGCATTTGTTCATTAGTCAGTCCATCAGTCCAATTTCCATAGTTCCAATTCAGACAGATCTCAACCAATCCTCTCCGATCACAATAAAGACTCTCTCATATTTCATCAAGCCATCAGACCCATCAGTGTCCAAATCCCGCAAACAAAAGGTAAATTGGGTATAATATTCTCTTTCCCTTTTACTTCTAAAATTAAACCCTTTAAATCTAAATTAAGGCATGTTTTTATCAGAACACCATTTTTTTAAAAGTAAATCAGATTAAGTCCTAAAATGAACTTAGAAAATTATCTCATATCAAAATTCATTTTTTTTATTAATTGCTTATCAAGTTAACAATTTTATAAACTAAAATTTGTTAGCCTTAGAACACATAATCAAACCACCCACTTTGTTATCAGAGTAACCCCCACCCTTCGCGATAAGCGAGAATGATGTGGGGTTTGATTCCCATTCAATGGGATACGTCGGCAAGCCTTCTAATGGCTTCAACTCCAAAATCATTTTTTTCTTTTATTTTTTCTTATTGTTTGTTTTCTTATTTTTGTTATCAATTCATTTATTATTATTTGTTCAATTTGTTGCATTTTTAATTATTTTATGTTATTGTTGTTATTCGATTGTGGATTTGTGTTGGGGAATGTGTGCCTCTTCTAGATCTAAGGATTAGAGAGGGGATACCCTGATTATTCATTTATTTTTGTAATGTAATTTACTACTTTCTTTAGGGATGTGTGCCTTCGCTAGAAACTGAAGTGGGCTAGAGGAAGGACCCTTGATTTCTTTTTCTCGTTTTTACTACTTTATGTGATTACCATGCATCTTATAAACTGCTCATGAATCACTCTTTCCATGATTATTTGTTCATGCATTACGTAATATGCCATGCATACATGAAAACTGATTCTAACCAAAATCACATTTTGTTAAGCCAAAAGTTGTTTATAAAAATAGTAAAATTATTTTTTTTTCAAAAATGTTTTTATTAGATCACGAATCCCCGAGCTCAAATTTAGTTCGAGGGCCAAACCTTTTCTAAATTGGGTGAAATATCATATTTTTCCTAAAATGGAGTTAATCAAAATGGTTTCTTAATCACCATAGAAAACTATTTCTTAAAGATTAGGTGGTGACTCCTCACACTTCATCACACATGCACACTAAGGGACACATGTGAGACTTGCCCACAAACTGTGACGCCATGCGCAATCTAACCCCTCATGGTCGGTTTTCTCGAGACATAAACTTGAAGGCGTGCTGGGAAATCCCGTGGGTGTTCGAATGAGGCCTCACAGCTGGGGAATCCACTAGGGATGTTTGGAAACTGAATCAAACTTAAGTGGATTATTTTTTGATAAAAACACCTCTTGATTTAAGACTGTGTGATCGTATGTTTCATGCATCACTTAACGTGTTCCTTTACATTTGGAAAACCTTGATAGAGAGTAACATCGAGTGAGCTTCCTTCCTTAGGACTACTTTACCGATAGTGAAATCATCAAACTCCAAGGCATACTCTCCGATCCTTTTGGTTGGGATAATGAGGTCGTACGTACCGTTAGACCCACGTGAACCTCTTTGGTTCACATGTGGTTAGGTATATTGTACTTCTAGTCACTGGGAACCTTTAAAAACACCAAGCCCTCATATAATAAATAGAGTTGGCCCTAGGTTCCATGTACCCTAAGGCTCTAATTATAACTGTCATCATGGAATCTTGTTTAATTATGCATACATACATGGATGCATCATAACATCCAAAACACTTAAATTGGACAAAGTAAACCTGTTTTAGACAATTCTCAAAAAACTAAAACACCAACCCTTTTTCATACTTACTTGCCTGCTAATGGACTTGTCTTTACAAATAAAGTTGATACCCTATTTTTCCTATCCTAAAAGGTCAACATGTCCAACACTGGAGACAACACTTTCCTTAACCTTGCTGCTGATGCCACTATCTCTACTCCACCTTCACTTACTCCACTTTCTCCACCAGCTCTTCCTATTGATAAGGGAAGATGAGGCTTTAAAGACTCAATAAGAGACCCTCTTAGCTAGGATGTAAGCCTAGGAACAAACCATAATGGGAAAAGTCCAAACAATGCTAACCCAGTTTGGACTGCAAGCTGCCAATCCTACTTCCACCTTGTCAAATTTGGGGAAGGACCCTTTAACTGAAGAAGTGATTGTTATGAATCCACAATCTGGTCATGGAAACAGTACCCCAGTTACTCCTATTGTGGATCCTTTCCCAAAAGGGGTTGAAGATCACCCATTCCTCAAGATTATTGCTAAAATGTATAAGGAAATGGAGAAAACTCTCAAGGCTCTGAAGAGAAAAGAGAATGTGCTAGATGTGAAGGCCTTGACTCCATTCCCTAATGCAAGGCTCCTACCAAAATTTCAAATGATGAGTTTTGAGAAATTTGATGGCACCACCTGCCCCAACACTCACTTGAGAATCTATGATGGTACATTATGCCCCTTAGGCATGGAAGGCGAGCTTATTGCTCAACTCTTTTAATAGTTGCTCACTGGTGTTTCTTTGAATTGGTTCATTCAACTAGGTGACTGTAAGAAAGTGACCTAAGATTCAATTTTTAGTGAATTTGTAAAATAATATTCATATAATCAAGAGATTGATGTTAAGACAAGGGATCTTAAAATAACAAAGCAATCGTCAAAAGAAACATTTTCTACCTTTATCACTAGACGGGGGAAGAAAGCCTACCAAATGGTAAACAAACCCTTAGATTCTAAATATATTGACATCATTATTAAGAACTTATTGCCTCTATACCAAGAAAAATTCATAACACAATACTTGCCTAATTTCAAAGCACTTCTGAATGCTAGCACCCATTTAGAAGATGGGGTTGAATCCGACCTCATAAAGGATGAAACTCAAACCTCATGTTCCCATTTCAAGAAAACCAGTAGCACTCAAAAGGAATGAGGGGTCAATGCTATTTTGACTCGTAAGCCCATTCACATCAAGAAAAGGGAGTGCACCAACTTGAGGGGATTAACACTAAGCTATCTTCTGAAAGAATATGTAGGAAATGGTGCCTTCCAACCACTAGAACCTAAGCTTATTCCCAATCTATTACTAAAAAATTTCAACATGGTCAAAAGGTGTGGCTACTACCAAGGGCCCAGGTACAAAACTGATGACTACTAGGCCCTCATACACAAAATTCAAGACTTGTTTAATGCCAAGGATCTTTTGTTGCCTACAGCATACATTGGCACAAATCCCATCCCAGAGCATAATGTGAATGCAATCCTCAATGAGTTTGAAGAGGGGGATTCCATGCACCTCATTTCTGATGTTGTGCCCTTGAGTAATTACCACTACAATTGAGAGGGCCAATCTTCCTTAAAGAGGTCCTCCTTCCCAAATTGCTTACTCTCGATTGGCGGACCCTCATTAGGGAGGTCAGTCCATGACAACTACTGCTTTGTTATCATCGACCTAAGGCATTTGGGAGATGAAATAGATGCTATTACCATAAGTGGTAGGATGACTCAGGCACCCGCTAATCCTACATCTGTAATCCGACCTGTGGCTAAGAATAAAGGGACTCCTAAACCTGAAGAGGATCCCATACTCAAGCATCTTAAAAAGATTCAAGCCAACATATCCATATGGAATCTACTTATGTCTTCTTACCCTCACTGCCAAGCTCTTTGCAAGACGATGAGCCAATGTCAGGCATCACTTAAATCTCTCTAGAGACTCTAGTTGCATCAATTACAAGCTCTACAAAGGGAGCATTAATATCTCTCTTTGACAATGAGATCCCACCTGGGGAACCAAATAATGATGCCTTGTATATCACAATCATCATAAGGGAAAAGACTGTCCCTATGACCCTAGTTGACAATGGGTCTGCACTAAATGTCTACCCACTGAAAGTTGCAAGCTGTTTAGGGTTAAGTGGTGATGATTTTGCCCCTTCTGATCAGATTGTATAGGCATATGACAACTCCAAAAGAGAAGTTTTAGGGGTGGCCACATTGATAGTCACCATGGGCCTAACGTGCCATCCTACTTCAATTTACTCTTGGGAAGGCCTTAAATACATTAAGCCAGGGCTATGCCATCAAATCTGAACCAAAAGTTTAAGTTTCCTATGAAAAATAACATAGTCACCATCCAGGCAAATACTTATGGCAAATCTGAAGTCCCAGACACGGTCTCAATTCCAAAAATCTAGCTCGAGTTGTCGATATATCCTTTATCTGGCTTCTTATTTGTGCAATTCATTGAAGCTACTGTGGGAGAGAAAGAGACAATTGTCCTTTACTTTAACCCCTATTACAATCTTATGGTGGGAAACATTCTGAAACACATGGCCTATTTCCCTAGTATAGGCCTTGGAAAAAATCAATAAGGGATGAAGTCCTTCGATGAGTTCCCTACTTCCATCCAACCTTTTGGCCTAGGATATAAGCCCACTGATGAAGAAATTGACAAGGCAAAAGCCCAGGCAAGAGAAAGATCCCTTACAGCTAGCAAAGGGGGAGATGCTGACTATACCTTAAGGCTATACGTTATAACCCTGAATGGGTATTTTGTCAAAGAAGGGGAGACAGTTCTTACTATGCTTTCCTTATAACTTTGATTTTCACTGTGACTGGCATCAAAATTCCTAGATTTGAACTATTCTCTGATGTGAAGCTGACCACTGAAAACTAGTAGCCTTTGTACTTCCTGGACAATGACTATAAGAACAATATGGAAGCTAGTCTCTTTGGTGACATAGCTTTCCTGACCAACAAGAAGGAAAAATGTGACCTCTCTGCCTTAATCAAGCCAGTTATGGAGAAACTAAAGAACTAACATTATGATGAGAGACCCATTCTATTGAATCTGAATCAGAGATCGAGTCCAAATCTGAAAGTGACACTGAGTCTGAGTCCTCTTCTTCTTTCGCTTCATTTGAGTCTGAAATTGATGTAACTAGTCCTCTAAACTTTAATGACAAATTTCATGTAACTGTGGACCTATCTCATATTTCAATTAATAAGCATACAAAATTTTCTTGTTATGAGCCTTACCAAAATTTCTTGTTACGTGCCTTTCTCTTTATTTTCTTTTGTTGTTCCAATTGATGAATCTGATCTCAATTAAAAAGAAAATATAATAAATGAAATAAAAGAAGCAGTTAAAGATCCCATAGACACTAGCACTCATGACATGCATAAAAATACATACATCGCATATGCATGCTAAAACAAGTAGGATATTGAATATGTTATAAGAAGATTTAAAGACTGCTTCGCCTGGTAGCCCAGTGACATGATCGGACTCGATCCAAGAATCGCTGTCCACAAGATTCCAATATATCAAGATTGCAAGCCTATCAAATAGAAGCTCAGGTGCATGAAACCAGCTTGGTCCACTACAATGAAGGAAGAAGGAGCTAAGAAACTCTCTCACAACTTCATCGAGCCAATCAATTACCCTTCCTAGTTAGTGAATATTTTCCTAGTACCGAAGAAAGACGGGAAAGTCAGGATGTGCATGGATTATCAGGATCTGAACAAAGCATATCCCAAGGATGATTTCTCACTACCTTAGATAGACCTTTCGATCGATGCACTAACTAGTTCATAGATGGATTCCTTAACCGATCTGGCCAATGGGTACAACCAAATCCTAGTTCAACCTTCAGACAAGGAAAAGATGGCCTTTATCACATAATGGGGCACTTACTGCTACGGAGTAATGCCATTTGGACTAAAAAGTACCTGAGAATGGCTACCACAAATTTCCATAAATTAATGTACAAAGAAGTGGAAGTGTATGTTGATGACATGGTCATTAAAGGTGCAACTGCTGATTTACACCTGCAAGCACTAAAGAAGTTCTTTTTTAGACTTTGACAATATAATCTCAAGCTGAATCCCAACAACTGCATATTTGGAGCCTCATCTGTAGTGTTCCTTTGTTACATGGTAAGTAAGAAAGGGATTGAAGTTGATCCAACCAAATCCAAAGCAATCCTCGACATGCCACATCCTAAAACTAAAAAAGGAGATAAGAGGCTTTCTGGGTCACCTCCAATAAATTAGCCGGTTCATTCACCAGTTAGCAGACACATGTGGACCGATATTCAACTCGCTTAAGAAGAATTCCTCTAAACAGTGGAATGAGGAATATTAGAGATCCTGCAAAAATATTAATATGTACCTTCTAAGTCCACTAGTTTTATCACCTCTTAGGCATGGTCAACCTCTATTACTCTACTTGACAATCACCAATGAAGCCATAGGGTAATGCTGGCCTAAAAAGCTCTAGACTCCCACAGGAACAATGCCATCTATTACTTAAGCAAAAGAATGCTAGCTCATGAAATCAAGTACAAGTACATCAAGAAGCTCTGCCTAGCTCTGGTATGGGTCTACAACAAACTAAGGCTCTATCTGGGGGTATACACCACACATGTCCTCACTGATCAGAGTCCACTCAAATACCTCATAAAGAAGCCTATCTTAGACAATAAGATGGCTAGATGGATGGCAGTTCTAGCGGCCTACAACCTCAAGTACATTCAAAGAAAAGCCACAAAGGTACTATTATTCCCGATCAACTGACTGCTGCCCCAACCGATGATCATTAGGAAGATCCTGAGTTTACCAATGAGGACATTCTATACATACAAAATGAAACATGAAAATTGTATTTTGAAAGAGTCTCCAATAATAAAGGATACGGTGTCGGAATGGTGTTCCTTACACCCACCGATGAAAGTTTACCTCTTGTAGTCAAGCTAGACTTTGAGGTAACCAATAACAAAACCGAGTACAAAGCATATGTGTCTAGGATATAATCAACTCCCCAGATTGGCATCAAAAACTTAGAAGTCTATGGCGACACAAACTTCATTTTCTCCTAAGCCTTGGGAAAATGGAAAATCAAAGAGTAGAGGTTGGCTCCTTACCATAAGTGCCTTATAGAGTTAGACAACATCTTCAATGTCTTATCCTTTTGTTATCTGCCAAGAACTCAGATTAGGTTCACCAATGCACTAGAAACCTTGGCATCCATAATAGAAATATGCGGTTGGTTCATTATCCATCCTATTTCGATAAGCATCAAGCGCCAACCAAGTTTTTAAGCTTAGTGCATGAATATTCAAGAAACCGAAGAGAAACCATGGTATTGGGACATCTATATCGACCTCACAAAAGGTGAATATCTTGAGGTTTCCTTAAAATCAGAAAGGAGAATCATAAGGCAGATAACCAGTTGATATATTGAAGGAAATATACGAATTGCACAGCATAAGCGAAAATGCATGAACCATGAAGGTTCAGTTTTTGGTCTTCAAAACTTTTATAAAAGAATTTTCCATGCCAAAAATCTTTTAGCATGTATGCTTTAGTTATTCATTAAATTTTTTAATGAACATCTAAACCTAGGTTTGGACCCATAATCTCAATCAAGGATTCTTTAGCCAATTATTGTGCAAAACACAATTATAACTTAAAAGGGGGTTTGTAGTATCAAAAATCTTAAATCCCTCATTCGTTAAGCTCCTTTAGTACGAAGCCTCTAGCTTGACTCACACCGAAGCTTTCCTAAGGCTTGTGTCTCCTTCCTCTCTAAGAAGCTTGAATCGATTCTCTTGGTTGCCCAAATGTTTTGGTTCTTGCTTCTTTGTTGAGAACTTGAGACTCTGGGGATTCTTGGACCAAGAATCCCCCACACACTCCTTCATAAGGTTATAGAAGAAGAGTTTATGGTTGAAAAACTCTTCTTCACAGATAAACTCCCTCTCTCTACAAATGGTGTGGCATTTAGAACTTTCTCTCTCTACAACTCAAGTTTTTTTCTCTAACTCTTAGGAGAAAATCTCAAGGTTGAAGAAGGTGAATATTGCCATCTTTTCTTGTCTTAGGTAAAAAGATGACCAAGCCTACACTTTATACCCTTACCTCTTCTAACTAATCTTCCTTAATTTAAGGAAAAGTTAGTAGAAAGAAGGGTTACTTATGCTAGTATCTAATTGACTAGTCAATTAGTCAATTAATCAACTAGATTAGCACCAGTAATTAGTAGGAATCACTTTAGCTAATAATTAATCACATCTCATATAAATTAATTGTTACTTATCTTGGTCCTTATCAATTTAGTCATGCCCATTTGTATCTCATACAAACTATGACATAATTGAATTAATCCCTTTATGAATTAGACTTTAAGACATTCTAACATCTTTGTAAATTTAATTACAAGCCTAATTCAATCATCATTACTAATTAATTAAACTCTTTATTTAATTATCAATATGATTTAATTCTAAGCCATGGGAATAACTTTATGGTGTGTAACTTACTAAGTTCATGTTCTAATTAGCATTGGGATAAAGAAAACTCTTTTCTTCCCACCAAGTATGTAATCCACTATCCATACTTAGTCCCATAAGTCGTGAGTGACATTTAGCATAACATATCATGACTACCTAATTAGAAATGAAT
>CAOJBK010249595.1:0-11257 GCA_948294925.1 Codiaeum variegatum
AAGGCATGCTATTTACTGGTTGAGCTTGAACATAAGGCTTATTAGGTAATTAAGGCCTTCAACTTTGATATGGTCCAAGCAAAAAGAAAGAGGATGTTGTAGCTATCGAAATTGGATGAGCTTCAGAATGAGGCATATAAAAGTGCAAGGATATACAAAGAGAAGACAATGGCATTTCATGATCAAAAGCTTCTTCATAAGCACTTTGAACTATGTATGAAAGTCTTGCTCTTTAAGTCCCGCTTTAAACTTTCTCCTTGAAAATTAAAATCACATTGGAGTGGTCCTTTCGAGGTACTTCATATGTATCCTTCGGAAGCGGTCGAATTGCTTAACTCAAAACCTAATGAGAAATTTACTGTTAATGGTCATCGAGTTAAGCAATATTTTGGTAGTTTGGATGAAATCAAGGAAGTTGAAAGCTTTTCCCTTCAAGGTCCTTGAATTCATCCACAACGTTCAGCTAAGATGATATTAAAGAAACGCTAAGTGGGAGGCAACCCACTAATTTAGATTGTTTTTCTTTTCATTTAAGTTTTTATTTTCAATTCCATAGTAAAAAAGAGATAATGCACGGGCATGTGTTGAGTTGTGATTCTGTAGGAATTTAAGGTGTTTAAAGAGCTAAAAAGGGTATTAAAGTATGTGGTAAGTGATACGTAAAAGGTACAAATTTGTCCTTAAATTTCTCAAAAAATAGTAACTTACACTGGGGGGCTAAGCCTTATGCACGGGGCGTGAAAAATACACCTTGCGTCATGCGCTTTACTATTTGATAGGTAAAATTGGGATTTTTAGAAACAAAGATCCACACGGGTCAGTTTGGTCCATACACGGGGCCGTGCACAGACCCGTGCACATTACTGCACTAAAAACGGTTTGGGAAAATTTGATACTGAGATCTGTACAGGCTTCTGCATGGACCATGCCAAATGAATATTGCCCCGTGCATATCTCTGTACTTAACTGCAAATAGGGTATGGGCTAAACTAAAAAATGCATGCCCCTCTGCGTGCTTATTTTTGCCCCGTGCGCCCTTATTTTTTACGCACGCCTAAGGGGTTTGTCAAAACTGAAAACCTGACTCCTCTAATTACTACCACACTTTATTTTCCTAAAGCACGCGATTTCTCCCCATTTTCTCACCCTTAACATCTAAAACTCACTTGTAAATCCCTATCTCTCCTTCCCTATTCTATATTGTGTGGATTATTTGAATTTAATCATCAATTTTCTTCCCTTAATCGAATTAATTGCAAGGAAATTCTAGTAATTTTTTTAACCCTCAATTTTTCAATATCTTGTGATTAAAAACATGAGTAGGGTTAATAATTGATAGATATGATGGTTATTTGAAACATAATTGTTTAATTAATCTTCTTTACTCAGAATCACATATAGAATTTGGTTTTTGCTTTGATTGAATTACATTATCCATGAACTTTAATTTCTATAGTGTGGCATGTTTAAAATCTTTAGGATTTTTTTATTGGAATTGATAATTGGTGTATTCTTGTAAGTTTATTGAGTCATTTGAATGTTATAGAGGATGTAATAACATAAATTTACATTTGAACTTTGTCTATTTATATTGCCCACCATGTGTTTCATTAAATGCACAATGAAGTTTTGATCATAATTTAGATACTTTGATCATTCAAATTGCACTTAAATGGTGTATTAATGATTGTTTTGATTGAAGTATAGTATTAGAATGTGGTTTTTGGATTAATTTTTGAGATTTTCATGGTTAGGATTGATTTTTGAATTGGCATTTCTTAATTGGGCTAAGTTTAAGCACTAACTTGTGAAATTGCAAATTAGGAATGGTTGTGTTTGTTTTGTGATTATTTTGTAAATGGCAAATGATTGAAATGGGAAGGCTATTGCCAAATCGAAAGGGAAGAAATGCATTCGTACTTCTAGGGATAAGAATCCACTAGTTGTACTTCAGCCCCGGAGGCTAATAAATAATGTGTTCATTGCTGGCCACAGGAATTTGAGTTTTGATGACCAAGAAGGGCAATCAAAGATTCATTAAGTTAGAAAATAAGCCATTTATTCCACATTGAATTATAGATTGGATGAGTTTGGAAGGTACCCCACTCCCTAAGAAGTTGAGACAATTTACCGACCTACTGGGGTGGCGGAATCAATTCAATGTCAACGAGATCGCTTATCGAGAGCTCACTTGGGAGTTCTATTGCATGCTTAAGTATGACGGAAAGCAGTTCAACATCAACAAGTTCGTGCAGTTTAGGATTAATGGTCGACATTATGTGACCACTATTAAGAAGATTGGTAAATTGTTTAGATTATATACACAAGAGAAACTTGATTCTCTGATTTATCGAGAGTCAATTACTAAATGGAAAGGTCTACGGAACGAGATGAGTTATGGAAAAAGCACAAGGGTGCTCATTGGCTATTTCATGCAAACCTAGAGAAAGCCACGACTTATAAGGATTTCTATATATAAGTTATGCACAATCTTTTATCCCACACCACTACAACTCGACATAGCAGTACGGGGTGTGTGCAAGCCGATGATTGGCTCAATTTGGGGAATATGCGAAAAGGTAATCCTTTAAATGTGGCTTACTTTTTACTAAAATTTTTCTAGAATTAAGCCACAAAAAGGATGGTTTCTTGGATGGAGGTGCTTATGTGTCGAGATTGGTGGTAAGTTTGGGTTTTAACTTTGAGCCTGAAGGTGGTTTGACTATTAATGGGAGTTCGGTATTCATGGATATTGAGAAAATTAGGAAATTTGATACCGATTATGTAAGATCGGGGCCTCCACTACCACCACCACTATTTATCTATGATTAGAGCCCAAAGGTACCACTTCCTCCTCCATCTTCTACTCCTATTACTTCTACTTCTTCTAGTCCTACTGTTGTTACTTCTATTCCTTCTTCTTCTGCTGCTGTTGGTCCTAGCTCTGCTGCTGGACCTAGCACCTCTATGGCTGGCCCTAGTTCTGCTTCTATTGGTCCTAGTATGCCTTCAACTTCTAGTACTGGTCCAAGAACTTTTGCTAGACCAACTACGAGTGCAAATCTACCCTTGTATCCACCCTCTTATGTGCAACGGCAGAAAATAGATTACTTTGATTAGAGAAGCTTACCGGGTGGTTAATATAGCAATCAAGGGAAAGAGGATTAGAAATTGATGCCTCTTAAGCAACAAATATATAGGATAGAAAGTCAAGGGTACCACAAGCACCAAGACCATGAGCATATTATTAAGTTACTATGGCGGAATCAAGATTGTATTGATTGGTTGATTAGTGAAAATATGAGGTTTTAGGCTCAACACAATTATAAACCACACTGAGATCCTCTTAAATCGGATAGACGATATAAGATTTATTCAGATACCGAGTCCAAGGATAATGATCGGTCTTTCGATAGCTTAGACGACGATGATGTTGATGAGATTTCTTCCAATAAGGAGTGATGATGACATTCATGGTTAACCTTTTGAACTATGGTTTTATTTCTTTTTCTTTTATTTTGGTTATGTTCTTTTTTAATTTTCTATTTTTAATTGTCTTTATTTTGGATATTTTTGGCTATTTTGGATGTAAATAACTCATTATGCCTTTAGAATTTTTCTTTTCCACTGATTCGATGGACGGAGAAAGTTCAAGGCTCAATTATGGAGTTTCTTTATTTTTTTTCTATTTGGTGACTCCGATGGTAATTTGGGCAAGTTTTTCCTTTTCCCTTTCACTTTTATTTTTAATTTTCTATTTTCACTCATTAAGGACAATGTGTATATTAAGTGTGTGTGTGAGAGAGAGAGAGAGGGGGTGGGATACTTGAAAAACTTGGTTTATGGTTAATAATGGGTTGATCTTAAGCGAAATAAGTTTTAGCATTGATGCGATAACTTAACGATTTTGATTAAGTTTGTGATTTTCTTAGTTAAAAATTTTCAAAATCAGGATATTCTTTCAGATTAATGCTTTAATTTTTGTGTTTATTTGCTGAATTTTAACTTTATAACTTAAAAGTAAAGAGTTTTGTTGATGTTATACTATCATTAAAAATTGAATTTTTGTTAAAAGTTTCAGAATATGGATTAGAATGTTGCAAAGCTAAGATTTTTGGTGAAAAATCTTAAGTAATCTTAGGATTTAACAATGTATTTTTTTATATAATAAACATAGGTTGTAAATTAATTGAAAAATCTGCACTAAAATAACAAAGAGCTTTGAAAATTAATCCATATTCCATTGGTTCATGTTTTTTGCAAAGTGAAACTAATCTAAAGGAACTATGAATAGTGCTAGTAGCTAACAGATGTAAGTGATGAGCTAAGTAACAGGGGATCGGCACCACAAAATGTTTACCTTCGCATCAAAAGGCTTATGAAGAAATCAGTTAAGTCGAGTTTCTTGATGTGTTAAAAAAGAAAAAAAAAAAAGAAAATGCATGTGCTTAAAGTCTATACATGATATGTATGTTATTTTCAAAAGGATTGAGTTGATTCCTAAGTATGAACATCAATATTAGCCTAATTTTAGCTTTTTTTTTTCATGAAAATAAGTTTTGCTTAGTCATTTAACTTAGATTTTAATGATTGATTATGCTATAAAATCAATAAAATTGTTGAAATCGAGTTCTAGGTTTAAATTTTGGTTAGCTTAGCATGAAAATTTTGACATTATTTCGATTGAATAACTTGATGAGAAAAATTGAAACTTGGTTTTGCATAACTTGATTCTATTTTGCTTGAGGACAAGTAAAAGCTTATATGCAGGGGAGTTATTTTGTGTAAAATTTTATATATTTCTCATGCACATTTAAGTATATTTTCACCAAAAAATTGAGTTTAATGTGTTTGTTAAGTACTTTTTAGAGAAAGTCAAGAAACTATGTAAAAACAGAGTTCTTGAGGGGATGAAATTACTTGGAGCAAGATTTGAAGTGCTTTTGAAGGTTTTTACAAGTGCATAAGCTGTGCATGTCATAATACTAGGCCATGCCACTTTCTGTTTTAAAAGAGCTAGAGGAATCGAAAATTTTACATTATGCACGGGTTGTGCGGATAGAAGATTGGCACTGCACTTCCCATGCAAGTTACTGGATCAACGATAATTTTGGAGTAACCGACTCAGAAATCCCCATGAGGCAGAGTAGCAAGATGCACGGGTTGTGCGTGATTAAATAGGGGGTCATACATGTTATACAAAACAGAGTAGAAAAGGGATTCTTTGAGTTTGTCCACATCCGAAAGTCTAATTTTTCACTATATAAGGAGAATTATTGATGGAGAATAGAGATAAACGATACCAACGCTTGAAGCTATTCTTAAGGTGTTCTAAACAAGTTTCTTGAGAGAGAATTAGTTTAGAATCAAGTTAGAATTGCTTTGAGAGATTTGTTTTTCATTATTTTTCCATTGTTTTTGCTGTTATTCATTAATTTGGTTTGTGTTAAAGATTGAAGTTGAATTTTTCCAAGGAGATTGAGATTTTTCTACTTTTAATTGAGGTTTATTCTTAATTTAATTACTTTAATTGTGGGTTTTCTTTGCATTAAGGGTATTAAGCATGATTTCTTTAAGAATTACTATGAATTTGTTGAGTTTTAAATCAGTCATGAACTAAATTCATTTTTATCTAGAGATTGAAACATGAAGTAGTCTTGATATGATTAAATTGCTGTTAAGTTTATTATTAGGTTTAACTTTTGCTTGATTGAATTGAATTAAATCTAGTAATTAATTGCTTAATCACCAATCAGTTAAATTAGGGTTTAGGTTATGGAGCAAGAGTGAAAATCTAAACCTGGAACTATTTAATTAACATTCTAAAATGAATTAGGTTTATATGTTTTAGTCTTAACTCATTTGATTGATGCATGTTTTCTCTAGATTACTTATATGAATGCGGTAACTAGACTAGAATAAGCTCTAGTTGAATGATTGTATGAACATTGGATCGTTAAACTTAATTAATAAAATTATTAGTTTAATATCATAAATGATAGACTATGGATTGTCAATTTCTCTATACTTGTTCATTTCATTGCATCTGTTTGCTTGCTTTTAATTAATTATTTTCTTTTCAATTCAATCCAAAAATATCTTTTACTTTTAATTGCACCTAAGAAATAAAATAATAAAGTTGAACTAAAATTAGTTCCTTGGGTGATATAACCTTTAGTTCTCATCTTGTGCTACAATAGTACGTATACTTACGGTTGTTATTTGTTAGTATATTTTGAGGTGAACAAGTGTAAGTTAGCTTTGTGACAAGAACAAAAGCATGATATTTGAAGCCACCTACGTCGAAGTTCAATCCACCATAGATGGAAGAACAATCATCAGTTGTTGACGTGTTGGTAATGTAAATGTTGTCAATTTAAATTATTAGAACATCATTGAAGAGTGCCTACTTTCAGTTGATGACAACATTTGGTTGCGGCACAGGCGACTAGGTCATATTAATATGTGTCAAATTAGTTGTCTTGTCAGAGAAGGCTTAGTTTTAAGACTGTCTAATGCTAAATTTAAAAAGGATCAGTTATTTTATGCCTGTAAAAATGGCAAGAAAATAAGATCCTCTTTCAAAACTAAGTCTATAATCTCTATGCAAGACCACTGAAACTTTTAAATTGTAAATTGTTTGGTCCTATCACACCATGAAATATGAGTGATAATAAATATGCCTTTGTGATATTCGATGATTACTCTTAATTGACTTGGGTTTTATTTCTTGCTTCTAAGTTTGGTCAATTCTCACAATTCAAACATTTTTGTAAAAGAGTGCAAAATGAGAAAGGTTACAACATTACATCCATCAAAAGCAATCTTGGAGGAGGATTTGAAAATGAATCATTTAATCTATACTGTAAGGAGCATGGAATTTCACACAACTTTTCAGCTCCTAAAACGCTTCAACAGAATGGGGTAGCCGAAAGGAAGAAAAGAACATTAGCTGTAGAAGAAGCTATGAATGTTGTGTTTAATGAAACTAACCACTCTTTTGAGAAGAAAGAAAGAAGTGATGATTCAAATGATGACCATACTAAAAAGCATGAAAATGAATATATCAAATGCAGAGAAAGCTAAAAGGAACATAGACCATCAACTCAAGAAGATAACAAACCTAATGTACCCAAGGAATGGAGATTCCTTAAGGACCATCCAAGAGAAGCTATACTCGATAGTCCATGATAAGGAAGATTAACCATTTCTACATAAATTCATGATGAAGTGGAATTTTTTTCTCAAGAGGAACCTAAAACATATGATGAGGCTTAAACAGATGAGAACTGGATCATAATAATGTAAAAAGAGCTGAACCAGTTTACAAGAAGTTAAGTATGGAAGCCAGTACCCAGATCTGAGTATCAAGCAGTGATCAAAACCAAATGGGTATTCAAAAATAAATTAGATGAGCATAATACTGTAATAAAAAAAAAAAAGAAAGGTTAGTTACTCAAGGGTATAATCAACAAGAAGGTATAGATTTCAATGAGACTTTTGCACATGTAGCTAAGCTTGAAGCAATTAGACTTTTTTGTGCTATTGAATGTTATAATAATTTCACTTTGTATCAAATGGATGTGAAAAGTTCCTTTTTGAATGGCCATCTGTCTGAGGAAGTCTATGTTGAACAACTTCTTGGGTTCATAGATCCCAAGCTACCTAATCATGTCTATAAGCTGTCAAAGGCTCTATATGGCTTAAAACACGATCCTAGGGCATGGTATGGTAGGCTTAGAACATTACTTATCCAAAAAGGTTTTTCAAAAGGGAAAATAGACACTCACATCTTACAACAATAACATGCTCATAGTGTAAATCTATGTAAATGACATAGTTTTTGAATTTACTGACAAATCTCTGTGTGAGCAGTTTGCTAAAGATATGTAGGCTGAGTTTGAGATGGGCCTCATAAGTGAGATGAACTTCTTCCTTGGACTTCAAATTAAGCAAATAGCTAATGGAATATTCATTTGTTGATTTAAATACACAAAAGAGTTATTGAAGAAGTTCAACATGAAAAGGTTGAATAGTGTTGGAACCCCTATGAGTCCTTCATGCAAGTTAGAGAAGGATGAATCTGGAAAACCTATAGATGTGAAGAAATATAGAGGAATGATCAAGTCCCTCCTGTATCTAACATCTAGCAGTACTGACATTCACTTTAGTATCTATTTGTGTGTAAGATTTCAAGCAGATCCCAAAGATTCTCACCTAACTGTAGTAAAAAGAACATTCAGATATCTAGTGGAAACTCCTGAGTTAGGTTTATAGTATCCTAAAGCAAAAATCTAGAGCTGGTAGGATATAGTGATGATGATTATGCTGGCACTTGAGTTGACAGAAAGAGCACATCTATAAATGTGCCAATTTCTTGGTCACTGCCAAACATCATGGTTAAGAAAGAAGCAAACTTCTATTGCTCTATCTACTACAAAGGCATAATATGTGTCAGTTAGAAGTTGTGTTGCCCAAATCCTTTAAATGAAACAATAACTTAAAGATTATAGGTTTACATTCAAAGAGATCCCGATCAGATTCGACAATGCAAATGCTAGTGGGATCTTTATAGAACATGGTTCCGACATCACCCAACATTTCAAAGAATCCAATTTTACACTCAAGAACCAAGTGTATTGAAATTAGACATCAATGTATCAGGGATCACATGTAAAAAGGGGATATAACGCTTGAATTTGTCTCATAAGATCAACATCTAGCTGATATCCTTACCAAGCCACTAAACGAGGAACAATTCTGCAAGATCTGAATATGTCTTAATAGAGGTACTCTTACTTATTTCCCCCAAATATACATATTCTCTCATTAGTACAAGGTTAAAGACATTTAATTATATGATATCACCTAATTTTTCATAATGTGGAAAATCTTCTAATTTTAGATTAGGTAACTGACATAAGAAACTAAAGAGATAAAGGTTAAATTTTGAAATTCAAAACATAATGAGAGAGAAAGACTTATAGACAAGTTCCTATCTCCTCTCATCCATGAGCATACACATGTCAGAATGGGAATATTTAAGTGCTGGTTTTATTTTTAAATATTAAATTTTCTTTTGGGAAAATTTCAAAAAAAATACCTTGTGGTTTAATGCTTTTTCAGTTCTGACCCAAACTTTTAAATTCTATCCAAACAGTGTCATAAGATTTACTCTATTATCCATATAGTGACAAATTCACTAACACCATTAAATATTGCTTATGTAGCACCAATGTTGTGCCCTTTTGACACGTGTCACCATGTGGATGGTGACGTGGTGACTCGTGGATAATGGCATGGATTGAAAAAATGATGCCACCTAAGCACCACATGGTGCCATGTCACCATCCATATGTCAAAAGTACGCCACCTAAATGCCATGTGGTGCCACATCACCGTCCACATGTCAAAAGTACACCACCTTAACACTGTATAAGCATTATTTAACGGTGTTAGTGGCCAAGCGTCATATCTGCTAATGGAGCAAACCACATAACACTGTTTGGATAAGTTTTAAAAGTCAGGGTCAGAATTAAAAAAGGGTTAAACCATAGGGTATTTTTTCTGAAATTAGCCCTTTTCTTTTTTATGATTAAAGCACAAACATCAAATGACTGCCTATCTGTTTTCACCTTTATAGAACTGTCAGTCTCTCCTAGGGAAATCAGTTATAGGAGACAATGGTAATCATGGCTCTAAATTGATTTGATTGATCATTTTTATTGTTTCTTGTGCTTCTTCATATTTTAATATGTATGAGTAGAACATTTATCATCTTTTTCATTCTCTAAAACTCAAAGCCTCTCTCTCTTTCTTCACAATTCTAGAAAAACCAAAGTCTTTCTTCCTTTTATTCATAGAAGAAATGGCTAAAAGAAAAGATGAACCTTCTACCCCTACCACTAAATGAGCTAGAGAATCATCCAGTTCCTCTAGCCAACCATCAAAATAAAATAAAAAAAGCTCACATTTTTCCTGTAAAAAATGGCATACATGAAGGTGTTTGGGTATGAGAAACATAAGTTTGATGAATGGTTCATGTTTCAAGGATGGGTTCACTTTTTGACTGATTTTAACGCTATGTTTGAAATAGAAGTTGAAGAACTCTACATGACTTTAAGAAAACTTTTAGAAACTGAGATGGAAGTCACCATAAAAGGAAAGAAATACAAGATTTCTGTAGAGTTACTGAGCAAAGTTTTGGGGATTCCTAATGAAGGAACTGAAAACTGGAGTCAAAAGAAATACCAAGAAAAAGTTCCAGAGTTTGATGTACATAAGTTTCAGAAGGAAGAAACTATAAGAAAAGAAGATACTAGAAATTCAAGAAGTTCAATGAGTACAGTTTACATAGCAGAATGCTACATTAATTTCTTTGTCACATTATTAGCCCTCGCAAAGGGAGCTTGGAATATGTTTCTAAAATTAATGGTTTAATTGAAAGGCGAATACAGAGTCGCGCAACGGAAGCAAAAATCGAAATTCCAGCATTGTCCAGCAGCTCTGCTGGACAGAACACTGCTGGATAGCAGCTCCAGTAGCTCTGTCCAGTAGCTCTACTGGACGAAACGCTAATGGACAGCAGCTCTAGCAGTGCAGTCCAGTGCGAAATTTATTTTTGCAAAAATCCGATGTTACTCGATTTTTGGTTTTCAAAACTTTTTGAAATATTTACAATGCTAAAACACTTTTGACATAGTTGGGTTTAGATATTCATTAAACTCTTTAAAAAATTGCTAAACCCTAAGATGAGCCCATATTCAACATCAAGGATCTTTCCAATTATTGTGCAAAACACAATAGAAATAAAGCAGGGTTAGAACATATGAAATACGTCTCGCCCTCCTTCATTAAGCTCCCCAATTGTGAAGCCTCTAGCTTGAGACATACTAAGCTTTTCCTAAAGGCTTGTTCTCTAGCTCTTTTTAAGAAGCTTGAATCCTTCTCTCATTGGAATCACCCAAATGCTTCATTCTTGCTTCTTTACTTAAGAACTTGAGACTTTGAGGATTTCTTTGGAGTTGATGCTCTATCACACTCCCTTCCCAAGGGTTATTAAAAATAAGTTTAAGATTGAAGAAGTATTCTTCAACCTAAACTTCCTCACAAATTTTAGTGAGAGTTCACTTTATTATGTAATAGAGTTAGTGAGAACTCACTTTACTTGTACTAAATATGGAAGACATTTATTAATTGGTGCTCATTAAATGTGAAAGATTGTTTATCCCAAATACTTCTCCATAAGACTTAGGAG
>CAOJBK010249675.1:0-21462 GCA_948294925.1 Codiaeum variegatum
AGTCACTGATGTCTGCTTTGGAGTTGAATTTTTTTGCATTTTTTTGGAGTTGAATTTTTTGTGCATTTACAGTTAGAACCATTGTGCATTTTTTTGCATTTACAGTCAATGACGCCGGCAGTGGTTCCAGTGGAAGAGCAGAACCGAAAAAAAAAGAGGGATGCAAAGTCTGGTGTGTGGGATCACTTTCAAAAGCTCAAGGATGCAAATGGCAATGAAATAGGCAAGTGCAAATGTAATTACTGTGATAGACATTTTTGTTGTGACACGAAAAAAAATGGAACATCTTCACTCAAGCATCACATGAATGCATGTAAAAAGAACCCCCTTAATTCAATTGCACATCAAAAATTGTTATCTTTGCAACCTGGTTTAGAGTCCAAACATGGTGATAATGTAGGGACACTTAGTAGTTGGTATTTTGATCAAGATGCAATTAGAGAGGCACTTTCACTAATGGTCATTAAAGATGAACTTCCATTTAGATTTGTGGAAGGTGAGGGGTTTAGACAATTTATGGCTCGTGCATGTCCAAGGTTTAGGATTCCATCACGTTTCACGGTTTCACGTGATTGTTTTCAGTTGTATTTAAATGAGAGGGTGAGATTAAAGTCTTTCATGAAGAAATATTGTCAAAGAATTTGTCTTACAACTGATACATGGACTTCCTTGCAAAGAATTAATTACATGTGCATCACAGCTCACTTCATCGATAATGATTGGAAGTTGCATAAAAAAATTTTAAATTTTTTCCCAGTTAGTAGCCATAGAGGTGAATATATTGGAAAAGCATTGGAAAATTGCTTGCTTGAATGGGGACTAAACAATGTATTCACAATTACAGTTGATAATGCAAGTTCAAATGATGTAGCTGTGAACTTGCTAAAAAAGAGAATGCTTAATTGGGATGGGACTGTTTTAAAATGCAAATATCTTCACATGAGATGCATTGCACATGTCATTAATTTAGTGGTTGTTGATGGCTTAAAGGATGTGAATCCTTCAGTTAAGCGAGTTAGAGATGCCATAAGATATATTAAGAGTTCTCCTGCAAGAATAATTAAATTTAAAGAGTGTATAGATTGGGAAGGCATTCAAAACAAGTCTAGTTTGTGTTTAGATGTTCCGACTAGGTGGAATTCTACCTATTTGATGTTAAAAACTGCTGAGAAATTTGAAAGAGCTTTTGAGAGGTTTGAGGTTCAAGAAACATTGTATAAGGTTGACTTGGGTGATGATGGGGTGCCTTCTTTTTTAGATTGGTCTTGTGTAAGAAAAATGGCTGATTTGTTGGAAAAATTTTATGACATTACATTACGCATTTCTGGCACTAGATATGTCACATCAAACACTTTTTTTAATGAAATAAGTGAAATGTGTTGCCTCTTGAATGAATGGAAGTCTAGTGAAGATTATGAGTTGAGAAGTTTTGGTGACAAAATGAAAACTAAATTTGACAAATATTGGGGGGATCCAATGAAAATGAACAAGCTGATTTTTTTTGCTAATTTTCTTGACCCTCGTGATAAATTAGAGTACATGGAATATGCGTTTTGTGAGATGTATGGTGATGTGAATGGGAAACAATTATTCAAAGAGGTGAGGGAGGAGCTTGATGAGTTATTTGTTGAGTATAAAAATTTATACTTTCCGGAAGATGCATCAATTATTGAAAGTGTTAATTCAAGTGATATGAATTGTGGTAGCTCAAAAATGGAAAAGCCTATTTCTGTCTTGAAGGCTCGTTTCAAGATGCAAAGGATGGAGAGTGGTAGTGGTGGATTCAAGAGAAGTGAATTGGAAGTTTATTTGAGTGAAGGTATTCTAGAGGATAAGCAAAGTTTTGATATTCTAAAATGGTGGAAGCTGAATTCGGAGAGATTTCCGATACTCTCAAAAATTGCCCGAGACATATTGGCAGTCCCAATCTCAACCGTAGCTTCGGAGTCCGCTTTTAGTACGGGTGGGCGAGTTCTTGACGCATTTAGGAGTTCTTTGACTCCTAAAATTGTTGAGTCTTTAATATGCGGGCAAGATTGGCTTCGAACATCAAATCAGCCTTTATGTGTTGAAGAACAACTTGACGAGCTTGAAAATTTAGAGAAAGGTATGAACTTCATTCATCTTTTAATATTTTGCTTACATTGTTATTTGATATATACTAACATTTCTGCAATTTTTTAGATTTGCCGAATGTTAGAGTTACTCCGCCAATGTCAAACACCTAACTTCAAATTATTGAATTCATCTTTTTCAGGTGTTGTTCCTTTTCTGCTTTTATTTGATTCCATTCAGCTTTGATTATTGTTATTGTTTTAAATTGAATTCTTTATTTTTAGAATTTTCTAGCTTTACTCATTTGGGTGAACTTTCAGGTGCTGTTCCTTTTCTTGTGCTACTGTTTCAGCCTGCTGCCTTGAAATTCTTCTGCTACCTGCTACCTACTGCCTGGCTGGCTGCTGCCTCCTGCCTTGCTGCCTACTGCCTGCTGCCTTTAGCCTGCTAAATGAAGCTTTTTTACTTTGTTGTTTCTTGTTGCCTTCTATTCTGTATTATTGTTGATATGAAGTTGTAACTTGTATGTTGAAGTTTTGAATTCTTTTTGCCCTTTCATCCCATTTAATGTTCCTCAATCTATTGTGAATGTTTGTTATGTCTGTACACTTTAGGTACATTTCTGATTGTGAATTAGTTAAAAAAAAATAATGTTGTTTAGATGTCAATTAGTTAATTTGAATGTTTGGGCCATGTGAATGTGTTTGTTTTAGGTATGTGAATGTGAATGTTGTTTGGCCCATAGTGTGAATTTTGTATGTTATTTGGTTTTATTTATATTGTTTGGCCCATAATGTGATGTTTGGCCCATAACCGACTTAACCGAACCGACTCGGTTCGATTCATTTTTGTTTTATCTATGGTTCGGTTCGGTCACATATATGCCTTGGTCGGTTTTTGGTCGGTTTGACTGATTTTTTTAACCGACCGATGCTCACCCCTAGCTGTATGGGAAGAGATTTTCAAAAATAAACATAAAAATTAAAGAAAAAATCGTTTTTACTTCTTAAATTTAAGATTTTCAAGAATCTTATTGTAATATATAAGAGCATATTCAATATTGTTCTTTAAAACAAAAAGCTCTTAAAAAAATAAAAAGCATCGAGTTAAATAATTTATGCAATTACAATACACTCTTTATATTTAATCACTTCCTTTCAACTTTTTTCATAAATATAAATATTTAAAAATATATATTTTTAAAAAATATTAAATATTAATATGTAATTTTCTAACCCTCTCCTTTTCTTATTTTTTCTCATTTTCTTTCAAAAAAAAGTTAATAAAATAGAAATATATTTAATAAATTTAGAATAGAGAGTGAAGTTTGACTTTCTAAATGTAAAAAGTCAAACTTACTCTCTTCTTTATAATATAAAAAATAAAGAGCCTATTAGAGCTCTATTTTTTGAATTAACTCTTTAAAATAGAGAATTTAAGATAATTGAAAAACTTATTAGAGATGTTCTAAATCACGTATATACCACTTCTCACAAAAAAAAAAAAAGAAACTAAAAATAATATTTTTAAATTTATTAATTCACAGTGAAATTAAAAATTCAAAAAAATAATAAGTGTAGAATGTAATTTTGCCTTATGAAAATATGGTAAATTTACATTCTTGCACGTTCCATTTTCATTTGGTTGGCTTACATGCCACGATCCCACATGATCTCAACACTTAGACTGTAAGTTTATACAAGCTTAATAAGAATAAATTTGCCCTTGCAAAGCATAAGTTATTAGGTCAATTGACTTCTTAAATATTAAATAAAGAATAGAGTAGGATTAGTGAACTTGGAAGGCGAGGAGGAAGGCCTCTGAGGCACTCTTATTCTCGAACCTTAAGGTAGTGTTTGGTTAGATGTAATAGAGCATAATGCAACGTAATCAAATGCATTTGAAATATAAATTTTCATTGAAAATGTATTTGATTATATTGCATTATATTTCATCACGTCCAATCCAACACAATCTAAGTGTTTTTCTTTCTTATAGACTAAAGTTTTCAAATTTACCCCTTATAGGGTAGGTGGATATATTGTTGATTCAAGTGCTTGGTCGTATTGGCATAACAGTGATGTTCTCATTAACATGATGTCAAATTGGTTAACACGTGAAAAACAAATTGGTTGCAAATTGCGGAAGGGTTCACGTTGGCATATGCTGACATGATGGATCGTGTGAGACAGTTGCTATAACAAAGGTAGTTACTCATTTAAGACTCTCGAAGTAGTTGGTTATTGGACATAATGATTGTTGACTTTTTAAAATTTAGATGTCCTACATAAGTAGGAGAGTTCACTAAATATTTTAACCAATTCAAACTCAAATGACGAGTTATTGATTTCTAACAACAAGTTATTTAGTTTTTAAATAATTTAAATGAATCAACGTTATTCATTCACTAATATGATTTTACATTTCTAGATTATATAATTTTTTTAGGCACAAATGAGAAAGTTATGCATCATCGGAAATTAAAGCAGTACAAAGAAAAATAGGAGGGAAACTCCTCCAAACTTGGTAACCAGACACAGAAACAGATGCTTTTGCAAGCAAGTGAGCAACCTGATTCGCTGGCCTCCTCACAAAAGAGATTGAACTATCTATAATCTCTTCTAAAAGACATTTACAATCAGAAATAATTAAACCCAACTGAGATAAATCACTAGAAGAAGCAGTTATGACTTGGACAATTAAGAGAGAATCCAATTCAAAATAAACTTGATGAAGACGTTGCTCCTTTACCTAGGTAAGGGCCTCACAAAAGCTCATAGCTTCTTCTAGGGATGGGTAACCCGACGGTAAGGTAGAGAAAGCAGCTCGACCACATAAAAACTCCCCATTTTGCCAAAATTGAAGAACACAACAGCATCACAATTACATTTGAGTCTTCCCACGTTTGGCTTAGCCCATTTGTCCACTGCAATAGTATGCTCTTCAATGCTGCTTTGAATATTGGAGTCCCTTGATTGAATTTACATTCATTTAAACAAATAGGTAAGAACACCATCAACTACCTATTTTGGGGATGAGTTATTCCCTTTCCATATCAGCTTATTCCTATGCAACCAGATTTTCCAAATGATAGATGTTACCATACCATAAGCATTCATATCTTTAATGTCAAAATTGAGAGAAAGCTAACCCAAAACATCATTACTAGCATAACTGTTGAAACCAATAGCTGACTTCCTCTAACAGTTCTTAGCATAAAGGCAATCAACAAGAATATGAAAGACCGACTCGCCTGAATTTTGACAAATAGGGCACATAGCATCTACCTATACTTTCTTAGAGACGGGATTGTCTTTTGTAGGTAAACAATTAATACACGTTTTCTACACCATATTCTTGATTTTTAGAGGCACTTTTAATGATTAAATCCCCTTCCAAGTAGAAGAGTACTGATGCCCTTATTGGTTGGTAATAGCAAGGAGTCTATATGCACTCCTAACTGAATAAAAACCTATTTTCTCCCCTATCCAAAACCAACAATTAGATCTAACATGCATGCAAAAAGGAATACTCATAATTTTTCCAGCAGTAGTAGGTGATAAAATGTCCACAATAGCATTTCTATCCCATTTCAACTCACTCGGCAACATTAAACTATTAACGAAAGCATCTTCTAACCTAGTTAATGGCGCCAAATCAACAAAACCATTGCCGCCATCAACAATCCAAGGTTCAAACCAAACATTTGTGGTTCTCCCATCGCCAATGTGTTTCCTAAGTCCCAAAAGCAGAGGATGTGTTGGGTAACCATTAAGCTACGCTATGTAAAACATGGGTTGCTACCCACTTCAGCATTAAAAAAGGAGCAATTTGGAAAATACATGGCTTTTAGAATACGAGCAATAAGAGAACATGGATTGGTAAGGATATTGCTTACCAAATAAATCCAAATTAAATTCATGAATTTTCCTGAATCCCAATCCACCCATACTCTTCCTTTCGTAAAGCTTTTCCCAGCAAAACCAGTGTATTCCCCTCTTTACGTTGTCTTTTTTTCCCACCAAAAAGTATTCAGTTGTTGTTCTATGTCTGCATTCAAGGAAATTGGGAGAAGGAAGATGCTCATCGCATAAGTTTCTGCCTCAAAATATACTAACAAATAGCAACTGTAAGTATACATGCTATTATATTATGTGATCAGAACCAAGGTCATATCTCCTAAGGAACTAAAGTTTGTTCAGCCTTATTATTTTGGTTCTTAAAGTTCAATTAAAAATAAAAAGGAATTTTGTTTTGATTTGGAAAAGAAAGTAAATAAATAAGCAAACAATGAATTTAATGAATATGCAATGATATGAACGAGTCTAAATAAATTGACAATCCACAGTCTATCCTCAATGATATTAAACTGTTGATTCAATTAATTTAGTTTAACTCTCCAAAGTTTAATGCAATTATTCAATTAACATGCATCAATCAAATGAGTTAAGACTAAAACTTATATTCCTAATTCATTTTAGAATCATAATTGAATAGTTTCAAATTTAGACTTCCACTCTCGCTCTATCGCCAAAACCCCAAATTAACTAATTGGTGATCAAGTAATCAGTTATTAGAATCAATTCAATTCAATCAAGTATAAGTTAAACTCAATTAATAAATTAACAACAATTAATCATATCGAGATTATTTCATACTTCAATCCCTAGATAACAACGAATTCAGTTCATGATTGATTTTATTCTCAACAAATTAGCGATAATTCTAGGAGAAATCATGCTTAATCTCTTAACACAAAGATAACTCAAAGGAATTAAAGCAGTTAAGTTAAGAAAACAAATCTTAATTAAAGTGCAGAAAAAATCCCAATATCCTCGAAGAAATTCAACTTTAATCTTTAACAAAAACTAAATTGATGAAGAACAACAAAAATAATAAAAAATAATGAAAATAAATCACTCGAAGTCAATCTAGATTCTCTCTAAACTATGTTCTCTCTCAAGAAAATTGTTTAGAATGGCTTTGTTCGAACTCTTTCTATGTGTTAGACAACTTAGAACTCCTTATATATAGAAAATAAGGCTTAAAATATACATAACCCAAAAAGAACACATCTTCTATATTATTTTGGAAGGGTCATCACGGCCTCAAAATATAGGCGAACGGGCCCGTGTGTTAGGCTTCTTGTCCCGTGCGGATTTCTGTATTTTGCGATTCAAAATTCTTCTTCTCACAATAAAGCGCACGGGCTACCGCATGACCCCATTATGGTTACGCATGCCCCGTGCCACATATAAAATCTTCAACTTCTTTAATCTAGTAGCTCGCACAGTCTGTAATGCATTTGGCACGGCCTAAAAGGGTCTAGGCACAGCCTGTGCCAACTAAAAATGCCTCAAACCGTCCAAAAATTGCTCATTGTGAATCCATTCACTCAGAAACTCCATATTTTGACCCAATTACTCTGTTTATGCATAATTTTCTGACTTTCTCTATAAGATACTCAACAAACACATTAAACGTAATTTTTGAGTAAAAATAAACTTAAATATTAAAGGAAAATATATAAAAATATGCACAAACAACTCCCTCACACTTAAGCTGTGCTTGTCCTCAAGCAAAATAAATCAATGACAATTATTTGAAAAATATCCATGTATGTTTTTGTAATTTTCCGATGTGAAACTATTATCTCAACATTTTTTACATTTTAATTATGCATATATGTATTATAATAATTTTAAGGATTGCTCAAAAAATCTCATATCAGAAAACCACCAGCTTTTGTTGTTGGTGGGATTATCTTATTTTCTATAGTTTGTCTTTAATTTATAAGTTTCCATCTATTTATTTGAGGTCTTTGTGTCCTTTGATTCTACCACTATAGTCCGTTTATTTTCACTCATTCTTTGGTTATAGAGGATAACAATAACAACAATGGCAGCCTATGTTGTTTTAGGCTTTTTTAGAATGAAGAGTTTAAGTATATGAATCTAGCTGTTTTAGAGAAGTAAGGTTCACAGATGGGCAATTGCATAGCCAAAAATTTTAATCACACCGAACAATATTATAATTATCTCATAATTAAACATGCATAAAAATATTTTTTTATTGAGTTTAAGTTCCTCAATTTTTCAAAAAATGAAATTCATTATATACCACTATTGAACCATTTCATCTTATTTCAAAAAACATACTTCTTGTGTTTTGTAGTAGAAAATGTAGTTAAAATTTCTTAAGAAATAAACATAAGGTTATAAGCCCACTCACAAATTTTTATTTAAAAAGAAAAAGATTATGAAAGGCTAGTACATTCAACACGTTGGATGAGTATAAAGTATGAAAGATTGAAGAAGAAAAAGAGAAATTTAAGAAAGGGCAATTTTAAAATTTTAGATTAACAAAATATAACAAGAAACAAATCTGTCCTTTAGGAATTAATTTTTACATAATGATACTTTTTCTCTTTCATATAAGCCTGAGTTTAAAATAAAAAAATAAAGATAAATATATGTGTATATTTTTATTTTTTACTAAATTCACCCTGAAGTGGTTCCACCCTTGTACATGGGTTTGTAAATCATAGATCTCTGTTGGTGAAAGTAAATCTCATAGCTCTAAGTACCGATCTACAGTTTGGCAGTTGACAATGATGGTGTAAGGCCTCTTTATAGATAGAGATCTTATAATTCATTCAATATTGGATTTTTGTGAGTTTGATTCAAAAGATGATATTTCAAACACACTATTTCTCTATTTGGTGTTGTTTAGAGTGGGAGAAGAGGATCAACTTTTTAAAATTAAAAAATTCTATATACTTTAGTTTAGCTATTATTTTGGACTTCACATCTTGTAATCGAATTGAATCGAGTCCTAGTATTGGGGTACTCGAGCTCGAGCTCGATCTCAATTATCGAGCTCAAGCTTGAGCCGAGTTTTGAATACCTCAAACTCAAGCTCGAGTTCTAGTAAAATTATCAAGTTCAAACTTAATCAAGTCGAGTTTGAGTTTAAGTGATCAAAAACATAATTGAGTCAAAGTGAATCAACACAGAATCAAGCTCGACTCGACTCAATTATTTAAAATTTCAAAAAAACTCAAACTCAACTAGTTAAAATAATAAATATTAATAACATATAAAGAGTAAAATCATAAATATAAAAAAATTTGATTAGGCTCTCGAGCCTATCGAGCCGAGTAATAAAGAGCTCGACTCGACTAACTACTAGAGTGGCTTGAACTTGAGCTCAAATCAATTAAACTGAGTCAATTTCGAGTAATTTTTGAATCTATCTTGAGTAACTCAAGTGTAGACACACTTACATCCCTATTCACACCCACCAAATTGGACCCAAGTATTGTAAAATCGGATTAATATGTTTGCAACGACATGTTTGTCTATGGTTTATGGATTGGGTTCAAACCCATTAATGAATGAAAATATTTTTATTATGGTTTAAAAAATTGCTAAAAAATTAAAATCTTGTAATATACTTCGCACTTGATTTACACCTTAGAAATTGCTTTCAAATGTAGCTGCTTTTTTTTGCTAAATCTTTCAAATGCTGCTGCTTTAGTGAAATGAACCGAGTTCTGATAAATTTTACTTTTTATAGGGCTGAATTATTTAATACTTCTCCAATTAAAAAGAAAATTAGTAACTGCAAGAAATTAAAAATCACGACAGTATCAGTAAATAAAAACAGTTAAACAAGATCCCTCTATTGATTTACCGTTTCTATTCATGTTAACCTTATTTATACACCTATATTGCTTTTCACCGTAAAGGGTACCCAAAAAAGACAAAAAAAAAAAACATTTCTCTTCTAAACAAGAGCCGGTGGATCAAGCTGAGCCGCCAAAACTGGACATTTTCTTACACTAATTTGTTTTTCTTACATTAGTTACACTTCCATTTTTTTTTCTAAATTTTATTATTTTTCTTAATGACACGCTGGATAATCTAATCCCAGTTCTATCTTACACGTGTCATCGTCCGATGACCCACCCCCACACGCATAAGCCTCAATTTTTCTTTTCTTCACAGGAACAACCACTTGACATGCACGTGATGCTGGCTCCAGACTTAAGGTCAACTCCAGTCCAACTCCAGCCATTTCTGTGCTTGCATGATCCTTAGCAGAAGCGGCGGCGGCTGATTCCGGCTCGGCTCGGAATAACAAAGAAGCTTCAGCTGTTTCAACAGAGACTATACTCTCCGTTTCTTTACTTTCTCCGTCCACCATTACAACTTCGGATTGGTGACTCAGTGATGACTCGTGACTCGTTGTCCGAGTCAACGATTGGTAACTCACCGACCCAGTGTTAGGATTGTTTTTCTTAATTGTATCATCAGTACTAGGTTTAGGCTTCATAACTCTTCTAACTCGGCAACGAGTCTTGACTCGGTCATGAGAAACAGCTGAGTTTTCATCTTTAGAAACATGTCGTATATCATAAGCTTTTAACGGCGGTCCTTGACCATTCGCCGCCGTTTCAGAATTGATCGGAGTAATCGGCTTTCCTTCTAACACAGATTCAACAGCAGCTTGACAAAGCTGCCAACTACCAGACCATAACAATCCAACAGAACCATAAATTGGATTCACAATTCTCCCACAAGCCTCATAAAGTAAAGACCTGAAAATCGCTGCAATAAAAAAAAAATTCAAAACGGTCAATTTTTTAAAAATAAATTTGGTAGGACCAGCCACGACATCCCAACTCGACTTACCAGGGCGTAGATGTTCAGGACCAGCGTTGATGAGATTCATGAGACCAGCACGGCCGTAGAATTTGGCAAGGAAAACAGTAGCGTTAGCTTGAGATTCAGGGCTTCTGATCCATTGTAAACAAGGTCGAATACTACAATTTTCACTGCAGCCTTTGCGGAGAACACGGCAGCCATTACAACTCATACGCATTTTGAAAGAGTAGAGAGAAGATGATTGTGATTGTGATTGTGATTGTGAAGGGAGGAAGAAAGAGAAGAGAGGGAGTGGGTATTTAAGAGGAAGAAGATTGTGTGTGTGTGCGAAGAGAGCCGCTGGGTTTTAGAGGTACTGCGTACGCAACTTGTTTTTTTCCTCAAAATATACTGGTTTCCACATTCAAGGAGGTTGGGCTTTTTTTATTATTTTTTATTTTACTACCATTTAAAAATATATCTTATAGCCTTTTTTTTTCTTTTCTTTTTTGAAAATTTAAAAATAAATTTTTTTCATGTTGAAAAGAAAAGTCTCAGAAAAGCGCGTGATATACATGGAAACCATTTGACATTGGTACTGGTGAATATGCGTGGCACGGTAGTATTGCGTGGCAATGTAATAGAAGAAGTTTTTAACTGCAACAGCTTTCCATTTGTCTAGCCTTTGCATGCATGATCAAGTCAAGTGTAGAATTTCCCAGGGAAAAAAAAAGGTGAAGATAGAATAATTCTTTTTTTTTTTTTTAATTTTAATCTATTCTAAAATTTATGCGCAATCCCTGACAAGGTTATTGATTCTGCCCGTTCTCATTGAAATAGTAAAAAATTTTGTTTAAATATAAAATACCTTTTATTTTGTTTAAGTGAAAATCTCGGCTGAAACGCGAGACAAATCAAAATAAAGCAAATTTTAAAAAAAAAAAAACATTTTAATATTTATTTAAAAGAATTTGAATTAAATTTTATTTTTAAAATTCATATATGTTTTATTTTGAAAAATATATATATATATTTTTAAATACTTCAATTCTATTAATTTAATTATTTTGAATGTAAAAATATTAAATAGAAGGAAAAATAATGTAATTTTTTAAAATGATACCTATTAAAATTTTAATATTATTTTAAAATTTTAAAAAGAGTAATATATGTTTAATAAATGAGATATTTTTAATATTTATTAATAATGATTGATGGTATAAATTTTTACTTAAATTAAATAAAAATAATCAAGTAAATATTACGTTTAAATATAATCAATGATCACTTAACAAATCAAAGTGAATATATATATATATATATTCATTATATTATATAAAACTATTTTCATCAAATAAATTAATCATATTTGATACTGTTTCAATATGGTTCGATACCAACTAAAAGTTCGTAGTTACGCTAAATCCTACAAGTATACTGATCACTCCTTGAGCCCCGAACCTACAGCAAGGTTAGCCCATCAGTCTTTGGTGTTCGGAAGTCTGACAAAAACAGCTAGCAGCCTTAGTCATCAACCATCTAGTCATGTCAGTTCCATCAATGGTACTTTATAGCCTACCCCGAGTGGACATGTGTCCCAACTATAGGGAGTCAACCTTATAAATAACACTCAGAACATTTCATGCAAGTAAGTTTTGACACAATGAAACACACTTTCATTTCTGAGAGCACTTATCTAACTTCTCTCAAATTACTGACTTAATTGTCGGAGGGTTATCGCCGAACTAGCGTCCTGCCACCCCTAATCATTCTTCTGTCTTGCAGGTTGACATTACCAACTAAGGAGTTCCATTCCAACCGCGTGTAAGCACACTACGCATTATTGGCGCCGTCTGTGGAAAAGGCAGAGTTTCCTCACTAATCACTTCCCTTTCTTTTCTTTGAGAATTGTCACACTAGCGGTTCTTTCTTTCACTCTTTCAAAATCTGCACCAAAAAAGCTCTCAATATGGAACGAACCCGTGATGAAACCCACAGTGGGGAGAACAGTCCTCCACCCACCAACATAAACCAAACAACCAACACATCTGTGAACAACCAAATACCAGTTGTGGCCTAGGCCAATCTAGCTGCCTCCTTACAAACTCTCCAAAGCTTCATGGGGCAACCTCAAGTGCCAAATTGTTCAACTCCAGCCCCACAACCTGTATAGCCCCTCACAACGCTATACTTAGTGGCTACCTTACAGAACCTAGTCACTAGTCTTGTCCCTCTACTTCCCTAACTCTAAACAAATCCAACACTTAACCTGCCAGCTCAAGGGCCTATTGATTCTCCCATGGCGAACAGAAGACAGAACTTAAGCACACCCGCTGGTGTAGAAACAGGAAGAGTACCACCAGCTAAACCTGTAGAAAGAAGAGGTACAATTAGATCCGTGTTAGAAATGCCACCCAAGGAGGAAAGAGGGGAAGATGGTAGCGGAAGGTTCAGAGAAGCTGCCAGAGACGGAGCTGGGAACAAGTTTGCAGCTAGCGAAGCCAGGCGAGGCAGGGGGGAAGATTATGGGAGGAACCAGTCTCATCGAGGTTCGAAAAGTAGGGGAAGGAATTCATACCTGCATGAGCATAGAAGAGGGGCAGACGATCAAAAGGCTTCAAGCCATCATGGTTCAAGAGCCGTGCCGAGAGAAGAAGTGAGGAAGTACGTAGAAGAAATGGCAGGGGCTAAACCTGACCATAGGAGAAGCTTCATTCTCAATCTGAAATCTCCATTCACCAGAGCCATTAAAGAGTTCCAAATTCCAAAAAAGTTTAAGCAACTGCAAATGGAAAAATATGATGGCAGCCAAGACCCCAAGGCACATGTCCTAGAGTACAAGCACTTAGTGGAGTTGCAAACCACTAGAGATGAAGCATTGTGTTGGGCGTTCAGAAGCACACTAGGAGGGGCAACAGTGAAGTGGTATGACAACCTCCCATAAGGAAGTACAGACTCATTTTGGAGTCTAGTGAACCTGTTCATAAAAAGGTTATCCGCCAGCATCCCAATACCTACACCCACCCAAGCCTTAGAGCAGATAGAGTAGGGTTCAAACAAACCACTGAGGGATTTCATAGCTCGGTTCAACAGGGAGATGCTAAAGGTGACAGACATAGACAAGCCTCGAACAGTCAAAACCTTACAAAAGTGCACAACTCACCAAGACTACTTCAAGGCTTCAGCATGAAGCTCCCTGAAGACATTAAATGAGGCTATGACTATCGTAGAGGAGTACATCAAGAAGGATGATGCCTTCAGAGAAAGTAGGTTCTACAGGAAGAGAAGGCCAGAGGAGGCAAGCTCGTTTCAGAAGAGATTGAAGAAGGAAGAAGCCGCACCAAGATTAAAGGGATCATCTGGCAGGAAAAATCCCCCGCCAAGGCAGGCAAAACCACCTAGGAGGGGGAGGTTTGACCCCTCCAAATTCACACCTCTAAATGCCAAATCAAAGGTGATTTTCGTAGCTTTTCAAGATAAGGAGATCTAGAGAAGGCCAAGGCCCATTATGAAAGACCCAGAGAAGAGAGAGACAAATCTGGATGGTGTAATTCCATAACACCACGGGCACACTATCGACAATTGCCGCTCTCTCTTGGAAGAAATTGAAAGGCTAATTCAACAAGGATACCTCAAGAATTACATCAAGAAGGTTGATCAAGCTGGACTAGCGAACCCAATGCAGGTCACACCCATGAAAGATGGAGTTGTTGGAGATATCCTTTGCCTCACCGGAGGACCGAAAGTAGTTCCTCTCAGTCGGAACAAGCAGAAAGAGATTTCCCAAACCCATATACCATCTGAGTTCGTCTTTACAATGGCTCAAAATAGCTAGCAGTAGGCTTGGCTAGCAGGGCCACCAGGAAGGTTGAAGCCATAATGATCACAGCAGTGATGGCAAAATTTCTGGTTCAGAGGATATTCGTGGACACTGGAAGCTCAATGAACATCCTATCCTGGGAGACTTTCACCTAGATGGGGATAGAGAGCTCGAGGATTTAGCCATTAGAAGTGCTAGCGTGAATGTTAGACAAAGTCATTATTCCAATAGTGGGCACTATAAAACTGCCTGTGATAGTGGGTAAAGCTCCAAAAGTTGTGACGGTGATGGCAATCTTCGTTGTGACAAAGTTGCCCATGCCCTACAATGTGCCATTAGGGAGGCCATTATTGTGGGACTTAGAAGCCTCCATAAGCATTAAAAGATGAAGACTGATAGTTCCCCTTCCTGTCGGATCAGACCTACACATCTATGGGGATGTGGCCCCCAGAATGACTTTGCAAATAGAAAGAAAGAGGAAAATGGTGTCGCTAGAGCTTGAAGAGGTGAATCTAGTAGAGGATGCTCCCTAGAAGATCTAAGCAGAAACTAAAGGAAAATATGCACAAAAGCTAAAACCATTCAAAGTTGCTGGAGATGGTCGAACCCTGTAGATAAATTCCACTCTGATCTTAGAAGAAAAGAAGCAAGGGCAAGAATTCCTGACAAGCAATTCTATAACTTTTGCCTGGGTCTCATCAGACATGCTAGGAATAAGCCCAGAGGTGATCACTCATAAACTCCATGTGGACCTTACATCCAAGCCCGTCAGACAGAATAAGAGGTGCTTTAGGGCTGAGAGGCGCTTTAGGGCTGAGAGGCAAGTAGTCATACATGAAAAGATTAAAAAGCTGGCTGTAGCAGGGTTCATAAGGGAGGTGCAGTTCCTTAATTGGCTCACAAATGTGGTGATAGTAAAAAAGGCTAGTGGCAGCTATCGCATATGCGTGGAATTCACTGATTTGAACAGAGGATGTCATAAGGACTCGTATCCACTGCCTATAATAGATAAGTTGGTAGATTTGATAGTCGACTACAAATGTTTCTCACTGCTTGAGGCCAAGCTAGGCTATCACCAAATCAGAATGGATGAAGAGGATGAGGAGAAGACTTCATTCATCACAAAAAAAGGGAACTTATTGATATGTATCTATGCCCTTCGGGTTGAAGAATACTTAAGCCACATATCAAAGACTCGTCAACAGAATGTTCAAGGAGCAACTAGGAAGAAGTCTCAAGGCGTATGTAGATGACATGGTGGTCAAAGGCATGAGCTTACAATAGCATATTCAAGACCTAAAAGAAGTATTTTAAGTTATGAATGCCTACAGAATGAAGCTAAACCTAGAAAAACATGCCTTCTTCATTCATGGAAGTAAATTCCTAGGCTATCAAGTCAATACAAGGGGGATCGAGCTGAACCCAGACAAGGTCCAAGCCATCATAGAGATGAACCCTCCAATAAGTATTAAGGAAGTCCAGAAGCTGACAGGAAGGGTGGTGGCATTAAATAGATTTATGTCAAAATATGGGGAGAAATATCTCTCATTCTTCATAAAGCTTAGAAAAAGTGTCACCTTCGAATGGACAGAAGATTGTCAGTGAGCTATGGACGATTTGAAGATGTTCCTAGCCTCGGAACAGGTCTTGAGTAGACCACATAAAGTTGAAGAGCTCTTGTTGTACCTCTCAACCTCCCAACATGCAGTTAGCTCAGTACTGGTCAGAGAAGAAGGAGGCCTCTAAAAACCAGCTTATTATTTCAGCAAGGTACTACAAAGAGCAGAGTTGAATTATAGCCCCCTCGAAAAAATGGTGTATGCCCTATTGCTCTCTTGCATAAAGTTCAAAGTCTATCTGGAAGAATACTAAGGAGTAGTAGTCACAGATAAACCCTTACAGAAGCTCCTGCACAAACCAAAACTTTCTGAAAGACTACTTTATTGGGCTATAGAACTGGGAGGATATGGCCTAAAATATAGGCCTCGGAAATCCATCAAAGCTCAACCACTGGCAGACTTCATTTCTGAATGTTCGTTTCCACCAGAGGAGATTCCAGGAAGCAAATCTTAGGGGCGACCCGAAGGTGAGATCCCGAGGGTCAAATGGGAGCTGTTTGTTGATGGACACAGTGGCAAGGGAGCTAGTGGAGTTAGAGTAGTACTAAAAAATGAAGAGGGAGTACTGATAGAGTTCACTTTAAAGCTAGACTTCACTAAAACTAATAATACAGCTGAATACGAAGTTCTCCTTCAAGGCCTCCTGGTGGGCAAACATTTACATGTTGAAACACTACATATATGTAGCGACTCACAACTAGTATTAGGACATATCGAAGGCCTGTACAAAATTAGACATCCAGACATGATCAAATCCTTAGAGAAGATAGATTTACAGCTGAAGAAAATGAAGGAGAAGGGGATAAAAATCAAATTTAAAAGATCTCAGGGATGGCTAATAACAGAGAAGACAATTTGAGTAAGCTCGCCGTAGCCCACCCTGCCGACATTCCAAGCAGAGTATTTTTAGGGGTCTTAGCCCAGCCTTCTACTGAAGTATCCGAAGTTGTCATGGCTGTAGAGCTAGAACCCTATTGGATGGACCCAATAAGGAGGTACTTGGAGGAAGGCGAACTCCCAAAGGATTTGAAACTAGCAAAGAAAATCAAATGGAAAAGCTCTCACTTTTCCATGTACCATGGAGTCCTCTACAAAAGAGTCTTCTCTCTTCCATGGCTTAGATGTTTGACTCCCACTGAAGTTGAAAACATATTGAGGGAGATGCATGAAGGTGCTTGCGGAATGCCTGTAAGAGGAAAAACCTTAATTGCCAAGGCCATCAGACATGGCTACTATTGGCCTACCATGAAGGAAGATGTTGTGAGGCTTGTAAGAAGGTATCAAGAGTGTCAGAGGTTTGCCAACATGAACAAGGTCCTAGCAACTGAGTAGATACCCATCTATGGTCCATGGTCCTTCGCCAAATGGGGAATGAACATAATGAGGCCTTTCCTAACAGCCACTAGGCAAAAGAAGTTCTTCCTAGTGGCAGTAGAATACTTCACCAAGTGGGTAGAAGAAGAAGCCCTGGAAATAATCACAATAAAGAATATGGTGAAGTTCATATGGAGGAATATTATATGCAGGTTCGGAGTGCCTCATCAGATTATCAGCAATAATGGAAAGCAGTTTGACAATGCAAAGATGAGAGACTTCTACGAAGGTCTCAACATAAAACATCACTTTTCCTCGATTTTCCACCCTTAGTCTAATGGGAAAAATTGAGGTCACCAATAGAACCATTGTCCAAAGGCTGATGCGAAGACTCGAAGGATGCAAAAGAAACTAGGGAGGACACTTGCACCATGTGCTATGGGCTTACAAAACAACCCTCAGAGAATCAACAAGTGAAACACCCTTTACTCTCACCTTCGACACCGAAACCGTCCTCCCAATAGACATTAGAAAACCTAGTGGAAGGGTATACTACTATAGATAGGAGGAAAATGAGAAAGAAAAGAGGATCAAGCTCCACCTTCTAGATGAATTAAGAGAGCAAGTCGTCATAAGAATTGTAGCCTACAAGAATAGAGTTACGAACTACTTCAATCGAAGGGTTAAAAGCAGAATATTCAGCGCAGGAGACTTGGTAATGACAAGCCTAAAAGCAACAGGAAAAAGAGAAGGCTTGGGAAAGCTAGCACAAAGTTGGGAAGGCCCATTCAAAATAGAGCAAATCATTAGCCCAGCCACATACAAGTTATAGACTATGGAAGACAAAGAGGTGCCACACACATGGAATGTACAACACTTAAAATTGTACTACTCTTAATTGAAAATGAAAAGGCATATTTTGACTACACGAAGCTTAAAGTAGCAATGCCCAGCTTGACTGGCGAAAGACCCTCCAAGGGGGGGCACTAAGACCTCTAGAGATAAGGCACCAAGCCTAGCTTGACTGGCAAAAAACACTCCAAGAGGGCATCAAACCCAACTTAACTAGCAAAATACCATCCAAGGGGGATACTAAGACCTCTAGAGATAAAGCACCAAGCCCAGATTGACTGGAAAAAGACCCTCCAAGGGGGGCACGACACCAAGAAGACATCAAGAGCTAAAAAAAACAAGGATGACGCTGAACCACGAGGAGGTAATAAGGAGCCAAGGATGACATGGAACCTCAAAGAGTTAAAGAAGGCACCAGACTCTAGATATCCATGGGCGACACCGAATCTGAAGTAGTCAATACTAACGTCAAGACCTTTGGGAGCCAAAGAAGACTAAGCCTAGCCTAAACTTGCAAAAGACCCTCAAAAGGGGGTGTTAAGCCCAGCCTAGACTGGCAAAAGACCTTCTAAATGGGGCACCAAGCCGAACCTAGGCTGGAAAAAGACCACCTAAGGAGGGAACTAATCCCAACCTAGATAGGCAAAAGACCCTCCAAGAGGGGCACTAAGCCTAGCCTATATTGGCAAAAGACCCTCTAATGGGGCACTAAGCCTTGCCTAGATCAGCAAAAGACCTTCCAAGAGGGGCACTAAGTCTAGCCTAGACTGGTAAAAGACCCTCCAAGGGAGGCACTAAGCCCAGCCTAGACTGGAAAAAGACTCTCCAAGGGGGGCATTAGGCCTATCCTAGACTGGCGAAGGTCCCCCCAAGGGAAGCAGTAAGCCAACTTAATTAGCAAACAACATGTCAAGGAAAGCACTGAAGCTCAGGCTGGTCAGAATGCTAAACATAATTTTCAAGATAAAAGACCTACCAAGAAAGGTCCTATAGCCTAAAAAAATAAAATTAAAGCACTAAGTGAAACCTAAGATATGTTCCAATTAAAGGCAAGTAATAGTAGAAATATAGAACGAGAATGGAAGAAAGAATAAATTTCATTAAATTTAAAGAATGGTATACAAAAGCTTACGACAAGTATGAAGTTACAAAAAATTTTACAAGTTACAACTACAAATGATAAAATAACAAATGAGGCACAACCTCAAGAAGGAGGAATTTGAGAAGAACTAGCTTTCTGAATCAAAGCCCAGATTAGGGCACTAATAGGCAACTGGTCTTTAGAGTGTGAATCTGAAGGGCTGGAGGCAGACAACTTGAGAGGTTCCTTTGATTTGTCGAAGGAACAATGTACTTGGTCCAAAAAGGAGAGGTCGTGGGCATCTATGCCATCAAGGTATTCCTAAAGTTGAATGTTTGGTACAACTCCCTTTGATGGCATGGGGTTGAAATGAGCCTTCACCTCTGGAAACTTTTTGAAGACCGAAACCAAGGCCTTGTAGTACCATTCCAATCCCATCTGGACTACTTCAACACTATGCCATCCCTTGAAGAAACAAGATTCAATGAACTTTTGGACTTCCCCTCGTAGAAGCTGTGGGAGTTTGTCCACCAAGGCCTCCATCTTCTTTATGTAAATGTTGATAGCCTCATTTGAGTTCCGAGATTCACTGGCCATTTTCTGCAAGACCTCCTCCAGCTCGAAGTTGTCCATCTCCAGACCCACGGCTCTCTCCCTTAGGGATTCGTTAGTAGACCCCATGTCTTGATAACTCTCCTAAAGAGACTTTAGATCCATGACACGAGCCTCTGAGGCCTTCTTCTCAGCTAACATAGCCTCATCCTTCTCCTCAATAGCTTTTTGGAGTAGGGCCACTTGCTTCTCCAGTATAACATTGGAGGCTCGACTAGCCTCCAAGTCATTGAGGAGCCCCTCCAGATGAACAACAACCTCCTACAAGTAAGAAGAGGGTGAAAAGGGTATAAAAAAAAAAAAGAAAAAAAAAGCAAAAAATAGAAAAATGAAGATGTCAAACCTTCAAGACGTGTGAAGTCTGGTATCTAAAGATGAGCAGACTCGAAGGACCTAATGAAACATCCCCAGCAGACTGAGCATGTAGACTTTGGGGTAATTCCATAGACAAGTTCCCTCTGTAGGCGGAAAGGATAGGGAGGGTCTCATCACATACATCTATGTATACCCTCCCATCCGTGGTGGGAACTTCGACTGGCCTTTCAGCTTCGATGACCCCTTCATCTTCGGCTAGCAAAGCAGGAAGATCCGCGAACTTAACAAGGCCCCTAAGGTTGGGCTTGGCTTCAACGATGGCAAGGGCTAGAGATTGATCATCCCCAATACCTTTAACCGCCTGCTAAATAGCTTCTAAAGGTTGTGATAGCCTGAACAGCGACTCTATAGCCCCCGCCCCCCTGGGTCTCCATCTTCTCCCTCAAAAAGTCGAGCTCGACCCCATACAGAACCAAAGTGGCTAAGCACTTACTTCAGCTCCACCAACTAAACTGGATGGAAGGTTCCCTGCAATGACAACAGTCAGTATAAATAGTTTAAAAAAAAAAAGAGAAAAAGAAAGAAAGAAATTTTCATACCATTAGAAAAAGCACTTTAAAAGGCTGGGGTGGAGGATCCCGGGTTAGCACCTCAGCCAGAACCTTCGCAGCCTTGACCATTTTCTAGATGTCCTCAGAAGTAAGGGCACCCCACTGCGCCAAGCTCTTCACAACATCAAAAGCCCGAAGCCTAGAGAAGCCCTTGTACTGCTGGGACAGCAAAGATCTGTCCTTCACCACGTGGACATGCTGGTAGTACTGACTGGTAAGTTTGTGGAAAGACTACCGATTGAGGACTATCTTCTCTAGAAAACTCAAGACCTCGCCATGTACTTGGGCAAAGGCCACATCATCCCTCACAAGCTTGTCCACCACCTCACTTTAGACGTTGAAGAAGTATTTCGTACCTTCCCAGCCATAAGGGACCCTCCTCCACCAGAGCTGGAACTTCCTCAACTTCAGCAGGCCTCTTGTGAAGCCTCTTGAGTTTCCTCACCTCAGCCCCTCCATTAGGCTCTAGAATGCTGATAGAACCCCTCTTTCGAATCAAGGGCACATCATGGGACTCCTCCCTAGGATGCTCAAC
>CAOJBK010249759.1:0-18192 GCA_948294925.1 Codiaeum variegatum
TGTTCTAGTCATTTCTAAGCAATCAATTGACTTCTGGAGCTCGAAGGAACTACTTCAAGGTTCGGGCTCGAAAGACGAAGAAAATGCGTGAAAATGGAGCAAAAAATCAAGTCCCGGGGCTGCCCCATGGTTTGGCTCATGGCGTGAGAGCCATACCATGAGAAATAATGAAAAAATGGAGAAACAATAGCTTCCCACAGCCCATGGCGGAGTCCGTGGGAGCTCACTGTCCAATCTGTGAAATTCTAGCTAGTTTGACCCTATTTTGGTATTTTGAGCATAACTCAAGCTACAGAACTCCAATTGAGTCAATTTAGGTACCTATGGAAATATAAGAGAAAGATATAAAACTTTTAAGCACATAAAAAAGTATAATTATTTCATCTAGATATGCAAAATTTGCTTGAAATTCAGACATCTGATTCTGGGTACTAATCTAACTTATGCTGACTTGGCAAAAATTGACTAATCCATGCCTGCACCTATCTAAACCCTAATGAGCTTTAAATAACTATAAAAGGACATCATTTATATTAGTGACTCTCAGTCTTGGAGGCACTCTCCCTTGGAGGCTCTGTCTTCGAGACTTTCACTCTGTGGAAGGCTTTCTCTTGGGAATCTTGTCTTGTCTTAGATTTTTAGGTCTAGGGTTCAATCATAGCCACAAAGAACCAAGAGTTTGAAGATCAAGGATCAATTAGAGGTGGAGAAACACAATTAGAGACAAGATTAAACAAGATTATCATTGGAATTCAGGGACTAAGCTAGAGTTCATCATAAGTTCTTTGGTTTATTTTCTTTCTCTTTTGATTTCTTATTTTTCCTTTGCTGTTATGAACTAAACTTGTCTAATCTACCTAGATTAGATGGGTATTTATAGTTTTGTATGGATTGATTACCTATTTCACTCAATAAATTTCTAAGGTTTATTCAAGTATTGATTTTGATTTATATTGTGCACTTTTTTTATCTTCAATTGCATGCTTGTTGATGAATGATGTTGCCTATCTTTACTAGTGATAGAAAGTTTAGGTTTTGAGCACTCAAAATCAATTAGATTTTATATGCTTACTAGAGATATAAGTATGGACTCCTAGGATTTATATTCTATTTTACTTGTTTTTAATGCGATTCCTATTTGATTGGTTGTGAGAAGAGATTCCCAACCTTTACTTAGGAATTGGGGTTTGTCTACTTAAGAAAGATTCAAACTTACCTTTTGTGTGAAAATCCACTTTTTAATTCCCTTGAATTTTCATTGAGCTATTGGTTTTCTATGCAATATATTCAAATACGAGTCGAAGTCTAGGTAGATTCTCTATTTCATTTTGTTTAATCCTTAGTCTTGCAAGTTCTTGAAGTTATCCCTTAGGTTTAGTTAGGAATTAGGATTTTAATTTTTTGTTCTTAATCTGTGATTAATTGTGAACTAGACAATTTTTTAAGTTTGAGCTGGTACTTGTGTCAATGTCTTTGTGGATTGACCTCGTTACTGCTATACTACCCAACGATAAGTGCACTTGCCTAGAGCTAAGGTAGAATTAGTTAACGAGTATTATAAATTTTAAAACCCCTGATGTCTCTTTTAGTGCCATCAATTGATGATGTCCCTATCAATAATCCTATGACCATGGATAACCTTTAAATTATCTAACAAAGGCAATCTATCATTCATATTCTCAAACTCTTTGAGAATAGATTCCCTTACAGAATACTTAAGGGACATATATACGTTCGATACAAGGAATATTTTCATATAAAAAACATATATACTAAAGTCAGTTAGGTTTTCATTTACAGTCACATGATGAGTATAAGCTCTAAGGCATACACTACTAACAACTTCACCCTTGACAAGGCATCCTACATAAAATAGCAAAAGTGGGAATAGCAATAAAGGTTGCAAATAACAGTTGAATAAAAGATATTAACCTTGAGAACATATTGGAGAGCCTATCCTTGAGATAGGATTCCTTTAGCATTAGGGAGCTTCATACTCTTCAAAAAGAACTCATAATCCATCTGCATCGAAGTAGTAAAGGTGGGATTGAAATAAAGGAGAGATTACAAAGGAGATCAATAGCGAGGAGTTATTTAGCGGAGTGCTGAAAATGATCATTTGATATGTGAGCACCCTCCTTCCTACTCGAATGATACTCCTCGGGAGGAGTGGAGGATGTCCCAATGCCTTTAATGAGGGCAATCTGCTATAAGGAGGCGTCCTTATGAAGAAACATCTCCATTGCAGATTTTGAACTGTAACCCACTTTGTAGAGATCAGACAAAGCTTCATCTTCCTCACAGGTCAGAGTTGGCATACCATCAACATTGAAGTCCTTGATGAACTCTTCTAGCTTTGCATAATAGTCCCTAGAAGTGGCTTCATCATCACCATCCCTTCTAACAACCTAAAACATAGTAAAATACCTTAGTGATGTTTGAAAAGCACTTAGAGAAATGCTTCTTGGAGAGATTAATGGAACAAGTGCTAAAAGGGGTGCAACAGCATTCTCCTCGACCATTTAGGGAGAAGGTAAAGCTAAAATAATGGGAGGAGTAACCTCCACCTGAGTATGAGGCGATGCCTAACCAATTTGCACACCTTCGGCATTTTGCAAAGAAAGAGAAGATAAGCGAATAAATAAATCATTAAGATAGTAAAAGAAAATGAAGACTTACCTCAAGAATCAAAGGCAGAGTGGTAGCCTCTTCGACCCTAAAGGGGGGTAAAGTGGAAGTGGAAGCTGTAGGCATAACCTCCACTGGAAGATGAGACAAAGCCTCTTTGACTTAGGTACCTTTAATGACCTACAATAGAGAAAAGAGTAAATTAAAAGCGAGCAAAGAAAAATGAAATGAAAAGTGATAAAAAAACTTACCTCAAGAATCGAAGGAAAAACTGTTACAGTGGGCAAAGGGGTAGAACCCTCGCCCAGTAAGCGAACATCTCCCCTAAAATTTCCCCCAAGCGAAGTTGCATCAATAGAACGATTAATTAGTACAAAAAAAGAGCTTAACAACTCTTCATAATGGACTCCTCGTAGAGTGATTAATCCTCATCCTGCCCACTTCTCTAGCATCAGGAAGAATCACTTGGAGCGGCTTAGCCTTGATAACAGAAGTAGTCCTAGCAAACTGCCTAGCCTACCAAGACTTCCCCAACTTCCCAAGAGTTTCATAGACCCCTCGAAGGTTAGAAGAAGAAGAGGAAGATGAAGAAGTAGAGTCAGATAAAGAAATAAAATTACCTGTAGAGGGTGTGGGTGCTTGGGTAGTCGAAGCCAAATTGCTAGCTTCGCAAGCCCTAGAAGATAGAGGAACAAACTTCTTCTCCAAGAACTCCTTCATTACTGCCTCCTCCTTATTATAAAGGAAGTTATAGATCTCAATGAGTCTGTCCCCTAAAAAAGGTAGACTGCAATTATGGTAGAATATTTGGAGCAGCTTATTGAACTCATGATCATCTTTAGCCAGTGATTCCATCATATTGAAGACATGCCTCGCTACTGGATAAAAATGAAACATTTCCATTATCTCATCCTCAAATTTTTAAAGCATCAAAAGCTACTCATATCACCTCCTCTTCTCGAAATTGAAAGGCCGCTTTAGATGAAGGGAGGAAGAGGCAATGGCCGTCGGAGCATGAGGGGCAGAAAGCTTAGTAGGAGTAGGACCGGGGTAGGGAAAAAAAGTCTGGATAGGCCGATTCTGGCTTATCTTTAGGGTGGGAATTGGCCTTGAGGTCTTCTCTGACCTTTGTTTGGATAACTGAAAGATGAAGGGGCCTTCTTCATCGTCATCTTCAACAGTTAGCTCTGGAGTTAGCCTCTTTCAACTAGAGACCGATGTAGTAGGGTTAGGGCTTACTGGATGAGCTGAGGGGATAATAGATACTCGAACCCGTGAACCACCTCTAGGGAGCAACTCTGGAAAATCTATATAGTATACAGATAAATGGGGGAAGTTTGCCTCCTGGAGGTGGAGCCACAGGATGGCCATCTGAATCTCCTCTTTTATGCATGGTGAAAGCTCTCCTGTGAGGGGATCATGGACATGAATGATACGTGTGAGGTCAGGTTTTGGTATATAATTCTTTTCCTCCTTAGTCTTTACCCTTAGCATGAGCTAAAGATCCTCATTTATTTCCTTTAAAGGCTTCTCTGAAAAAGAAAAAGGCAGAAAGGTTAGAATAATGCTAGAAGCATAAAAGAAAATAAAAAGAAACACTTACCCATCAAGTTATCGAGGCAGAAGGGGAAAAATAAATGACCATCTTTATCTTTAAGAAGGTGGGTTTGCCATAGGTCTTCAAGATTGACCAGGTCCCTCAAGCTGATAAACACAAATAGGTCCCTCCTATCATCTTCAATGAGAGAAGGGTTACTAGAAAGTTTATAGGGCTCTCAATAGTCCACGTCGAAGCCAGGCCAGCATCATTTGCACCAATATATTGAATCCCTCAAAATTGGTGCCTCCAATCATCAACCTTATTGGGCTTTAAAGAAAAGAGTTTTTTATTAGGTCTTCCAGAAGACATGAAGAACTCCACGTCGTTTTCACAGGAGACAAATTGATAAAAAATTTGAGATAACTCCATCAAAGGAGAAAGGATCCCTATGAAAAACCAATGAACCTTGAACCTATGGATGTTAAGGATAGAATTTCAGGGTGAGGGTAAAAGGGATCACGTCGAAATGTCCAAAGACATCCAAGAAGAAGCCATAAGGAGGTAAGAATAATTTGTGAAGCAATTGATTGTAAAAAAATGACAGTCTCGATGACCGACAGGGAGATTTAATTGAGGGTCATCATGAAAAATCTGATGAGAGGTAGAAGGAAAGTTAAAGGACACCTCAAAAGCAACATTATCAAAGTTTGCCTTGAACCTCAGTTAATGTTTGACTTGGGGACTACACTTCTCTAGGCAAGAACAAGAGATTGGGTGATGAACTCCTCTCTACTAACCAGAATAGGTCGATTTGATTGATATTGTTTGGTAAGGGCCATTAGATCGAAAGAGGTGGCAAAAAAAGAGTAAAGAAAGATAAAGAAGAAGGAAAAAGGTGAAGAAGTAGAGTATTCAGAGCAAATGAAGAATAAGAGGGAAAATGAGTGAAAATAGGGAGTATATACAGGTCTTTTAGAAGACCCTTCATATTCCTAGCCATTATAATTTAAAAAAATGAAATGTGGCAGACCATTTTAAATGAGCTGGCAAGCTACGTGGCATAAAGACCTTTGTCAAACCAAAGGCTTCGCAGATAACACCACCATTTCAACAATGAGCAAGCCAAAGAACCCAATAACGGGAAAATTAGGACAATAATAGGAATCGAAGCTCACCAAAATACATTAAAGCAAAGCCAAATTTCCTATTGAAGGATGTCTGAATCAACGACACACACATGTGATAGCATCCAAGCAAAAAGCAAAGGTCTTGGGAGATCCCCTTGATAGATTTTGTTCAAACAGAGACATCAAACTTTGAAGCCTTCCAACCTCTTATGCACAAAGGGGACCATTGATACGGGTCAAAATAAAGAAGATTAAAAGGCTTATGGATTTGAAAGAATAGATAAATGACCTAGGGAAGTTAGGCCCAAGCCCATTCCAGAGAAGATCGAGGACTTCGACATAGGGTTTTGGTTTGGGGCTTCGCTCCACTTTACATCGAAGCTACCCTTATGTGGGACCCACCTAAGCAACATAAACTCTATGACACACATCCTACATGCAATATGAACAAGTGTCATCCTCTCACTTAGGAACCATTCACTATTCTACGTAGATTCTTACATGCGACATCCTCACCACAATACAAGTGGACTAATGGAATCTTACAAATACTATAAATACCTTATGATGGCATGAATTTCAAGGTAAATAATCCTAACCTCAAATACTAAAAAACCCTAATCCAATATTATTCGAAGGGCTCTTCAGGCCTAAGGCATTGAAAACCCATTTATTGACTTAAGCATCGTAGGGTATTTGCCAAGCTTAAGGTCTGGCCCTCTTAGCTCACCTTTGTTCATTCTTGCCGACATTCCAAGTTCAAGGCTCAATCCATACTCAAGAAATCAGAAGTTGTTAGGCATAAGTCCCATCACATATTAATAACTAAAGTTTTTTTTTAAAATAATGTTAATAACTAAAGTTTATACATTTGTAATTGTATTATATATTTTTAGTGCAGAATCATAGTTAGTGTTCTGTTTACTAATACCAACTATTCTTATACAATTTTGTATTTATAAAATAGTGATACTATTTTCAGAGTAGAAATTACTATTATAAAAAAAAGTGTCTAACTTTTATGAAATAATAGATTATTTAAATTATCAAATTAACCTTTCATAAATAAGAACAACGATAACAATTATATATATATTTTTATCCATCCCCTTTACATACATTTATAAACTATAATGTATTATGAATTATATTATCAAAAGTCTATTTTTTTAAAAAAATAACATTAATTTTTATTTTTAAAAATATGTAATATTAAAACATAACTAATTCAATGAATTTTAATTTATTTTATTTAATTACATATATAGCATTATTTTTTATTTTAAAAACATGCAATGGTAAAATATAACTAATTCAATGAATTTTTATTTTTTTAATTTAACTAAATATAACTTATATAATTGATTTAAGGATGTTCTCTAAAATGCGTCAACCCTAAGTTGCCTTCCTTATCATAACATTTTTCCTTTGCTCTGCCAGTATTTCTTGCCTCCAATCGCCGAATCCAATGCTAATGGAGGCCTTTTTGTTAAACTTTGATTCTAAGAGTTCTCATGTCCTAGATTATTTGATGACTACTGAACCTTTGAGAACAACATTCTCAACTTGTTGTATCAGATTTAGAAGGCTACTTCTCCATTAAAATGTTAGAAGTAGCATATGAAAGAAGGCTGAGATTATGTGATTCATCTCTTATTGGGAGTTTGGTGCTTAACAAGGGTGATAAACCTTGGGCTTTGAATGATTTGAAAAGTGTTTTGACTAAGGTATGGGACCTTAATGAGCCATAAAGGTTAATTTCGCTTGGAAATGGGTACTATCACATTTTGCTTAAATCACCAGAGATTAAGCTGGTGGTATGGAGTCAGGGTGTCATTGCCTTGAAATTTGGTGTTTTTAGATCGTAAAAGTGGAACTCAAATTTTCACCCTTTAGCTCGAAAGTCATCTACAACGTAGGTTTGGGTTAAACTATATTGTCTATAATGGGAGTATTAGGACTCTCAAATTTTGAGTGATATTGCTAAGGGCATAGGGGCCTTAATTCATATTGATTGTGTGACGTTAAATGGGGACTATGGGAATTTTGCTCAATTACTTATTGATGTGGATTTAGCCTCTAAGTTCCCAAAAACTTTACACATTGAACTGAAGGGAAAAGCCTTCTGGATTGAAGTTGATGAGGTCAACTTTTCTTAACCATATTAGATTAGGGTATTTTTCCTTGAGTTTATTGGATTAGGTTTTTCCTTAAATTAATTAGATTAGAATTCTTTATTATCTTTCTTTTATAATTATTTTTCCTTAAACTTGTAGGTTTAGGATTATTTATTATTTTATTTTTATAATTGTAATTTCTTAGTACTTTTAAATGAGAATTATGTAACTCGTATAAATCAACTACTTTAGATCATTGTAAAATTACATTCATCAATTATTTAATAATCTAAATCTTATCAATTTGCTAAATTCTCTCTTTGAGATTATTTGAGTTTATGGTTTTGAAACTTATTTTCTAAGGTTTGTTCATGTGACATTTCTTCGTTTTAACACACTGTGTCAGGTGGTATCAGAGTGAGAATTCACTTAATCTAATGGTAGCGGACCCATGTGATAACCTTCCTCGCGATGAAGATCAGGGGTTAAACATTTTTTGGTGACCAATCGACGAACAGAGAACTCTAACCCTCAACATCGAACAATAGTTGATAGAAATCACTGGCCAACTCATTGAATTATCGCGTGTCAATGTTTAAGGGAATAAGAATGATGTGATGAACCAGGCTATAGGAGGTAACCTAGGATAACAAAACATCAACCCAATACCTCTAGTAGGTAGAAGGCCTATTGTGGATGCTGATAGTGATGATGAACCAAACTTTGGTGCCAATCCAATTAATCCAAACATGTGTATAGATTTGAGAGGAACTAAAATTACAACTATAATAGGCATAATGATGAATTCAAACTCAAGGTTAATATCTTACTTTTAGTAGAGATCTTGATATTGAGGGATTCCTTGATTAGATTACTAAGGTTGATCATTTCTTTTGAATATATAGATATTCCCAAAGAGAAGAGAGTGAAGTTGGTCGCTTTTCGATTGGAAGAAGTAGCTTTTGTTTGGTGGCAACAATTACATGAGACTCGAATAAGAGAAGGGAGAGGCCATGTTCAGTCATAGAGGCATATGAAGCAATAGTTAAAGGGTAGATTTTTACCTCTTGATTATGAACTATATATATTTGAGTCTTATCAATGTTGTACACAAGGGACAAGAACTATGAATGAATATACATCTAAATTTCTTTATCTAGCAGCTCTTAACAAACATCTCGTTACTTTAGTGGGTTAAGAGATAATATTCAAGATAAGATTAGGTTTAGATGGTATTAAGCATACAAGAGGCAAGGGAAGGATGAATTGATGTGTAATGAGAAATATAAGGATGAAAGTTATAAACGATATGGGGGTGGCAATAAACAAGCAACAATTGAATGTACAAAGTAAGTACAATAAGCCCAACCCACCAACTTGTTTACAAGCAATGCTAATGCAACCAAGACCATAAGGGGAGGTAATACAATAGGTAGTAATTCTTATTTTTTTTTAAAACAACCAATAATCCTTATGCATGGCTTATACCTATAAAGTGTTTCTGATGTAATGAGCTTGGGCATAGGTCTAATGAGTGCCTAAAAAGGAAAATAGTGAATGTGGTTGAAAGAGGAGAAGAGGAAGCATGTGATGATTAGATATTTTATGGTCCTGAGGAAGGGGATGATGATAACTTTGATCCATATACTAAATATACTTGTGTTGTGAGAAAGCTCATGCTATCTCAAAAGCACGATGATGATAGCCAACACCATAAGCTTTTTCACACTCGATGTTTAGTGAATGAAAAGAGATGTATATGATCATTGATAGTGGAAGCTAAGAGAACATAATCAACTAAGATATTATTTAAAAATTACAATTGATTATAAAAAAACATCCAAATCCCTACTCAATTGGGTGGATCAAAGAAGTTGGAGACATTCAAGTGAAAGAGTGTTGTAAGGTACCTTTCTCAGTTAGTAAGTACTCTGATGAGATCTATTGTGATATTGTTGATATGGATGCATATGATCTTTTATTTGGTAGACCTTGGGAATATAATATTGATGCTATGCATATGGGGTAGGAAAAATACTTATTAATTAAAAAGGAAGGGTGTGTGTTATACTTTGTAACCTTTAGAATGTAATCAACCCAATGCTTCTAAATGCATAACCCAAAGGCTTTTGTAAAAGAATGTAAGGACATTTTAGAGGTTCATTTAATGATTATAAAATAGGGGAGTATGAATGAACCTTTGAATGTAACTAAAATTCCAGTAGAGGTGCAAGACTTATTAGGTGAATTTTAAGATGTTATGACTGAAGATACATCGAATGAACTTCCAACTTTGCATGATATTCAACACCATGTTGATTTGATCCCTGGGGCTAGTTTTCCAAACCTTCCACATTGTAGAATAAGTCCTAAAAGAATGAAATTTTGAAAAAGAATGTCGAAGAGCTGTTGAGAAAGGGGCATATTCAATCTAATATGAGTCCTTGCATTGTGCCAACTTTATTAACACCAAAGAAAGATGGAATTTGGAGAATGTGCATTGATAGCCAAGCCATCAACAAGATTACCATTGGGTATAAATTTCCAATTCCTAAACTTGATAACATGATTGATCAACTGAATAGGTTGGTTGTTTTCACTAAAATCAATCTAAGGAGTGGATATCATCAAATCAAGATCTGTCTTATAGATGAATGGAAGTCAGCTTTCAAGAAAAGGGATGGATTGTATGAGTGGTTGGTCATGCCTTTTGGATTAACCAATGCTCTAAGCACTTTCATACAACTAATGAATCAAGTATTATGTCATTTCATTGGTAAATTAGTTATGCATTTTGAAGATATTCTGATTTATAGTAAGTCTATAAAAGAGCATGTTGATCATATTAGAGAGGAGCTTAATATATCGAGAGAAAATAAACTATATGCTAATTTGGAAAGGTTTACTTTTCATGAAAGATAGTTTATTATTCTTGGACTTTGTTATAAGCAATGATGGGATTAGAGTATATGGGGAAAAGATGAGAGCTATTAGAGAGTGGCCTACTCCTATGAATGTAAGTGATGTGAGAAGTTTTCATGGGTTAGCTACTTTCTATAAAAGATTTATCAATAACTTTAGTTCCATCATAGCACCAATCACTGAATGTTTTGAAGAAAGGCAAGTTTCAATGGGGTGAGGAATAAAAGCAAAGTTTTACATCAATCAAAGAGAAGTTGTGTACTGCTTCTATTTTAGCATTGTCAAATTTTGACAAGCTATTTGAATTTGAATGTGATGCTAGTGGAGTGGGAATAGGTGTTATTCTATCTCAAAAGAATAGGCCAATTGCTTTCTTCAATGAGAAGTTATGTGAAGCTAGAAGGAAGTGGTCTACCTATGATAAAGAGTTTTATGCTATTGTGAGAACTTTGAAGGTATGAGGACATTATTTAATTGTAAAAGAATGTATTCTCTATACTAATCATCAACAGCTAAAATACTTGAGTGGTCAAAAGTAACTTAGAAGTGATATGCATGCTAGATGGTCAGCCTTCATTGAAAAATTCACATACAAAACTGTGCATAAATCTTATCAACACAATAAAGTAACTGATTCTTTGATAAGGGTGTGGCATTAATTAAAACTCATAGTGCTGAGATTGTTGGGTTTGATTACTTGAAAGATTTATATGTTTAAGATGGGGACTTTAAGGAAATTTGGGCCAACTACAAGAATCAACAACCATGTGAAGATTTTTATTTATATGATGGATTTCTCATGAAGGGTAATCAATTATGTCTTCCGTGTACATATCTTAGTGAGAAAGTCACTCGAGATTTGCATGGTTGAGGATTAGTTGGGCATCTTAGGAGAAACAAGACTGCTGAAGCTGTCAAAGGGCATTATTATTGGCCAAAGCTAAAAAAAGATGTGACCACTTTTGATTCTCGATGCTATGTTTGTCAAGCATCTAAGAGAGGGACTCAAAACACTAGTCTTTACATGCCTTTACCTATTTTTGATGCTATTTGGGAGAATTTATCACAAGATTTTGTGTTGGGTTTGCCCAAGACTCAAAGGAAAATGGATTCTGTTCTTCTTATTGTTGATAGGTTCTCTAAGATGGTACATTTTCTTCCATGTAAGAAGACCATTGATGCATCATCAGCAGAAAAATTATTCTTTAGGGAAATTGCTCATTTATATGGTGTGCTTAAGACAATTACTTCTAACAGAGATACTAGATTTTTGAGTGACTTTTGGATTACTTTGTGGAGGCTATTTAATTCTTCTTTGAAATTTAGTAGTACAGCTCATCCACAAATTGATGGACAAATTGAGGTGGTGAATCAAACCTTAGGGAACTTAATTCAAAGTATTTATGGTGAGAGACCAAAGCAATAAGACTTTACAATTGCACAAGCTGAATTTGCATACAATAACGTTGTGCATGCTTTGATTAGTAGGTCACCCTTTTTTGTTATATATACTAAAGTACCTAACCATTCTTTAGATTTGGTAAAACTTCCTAAGGTTCATGGTACTAGTTCGTCAACTGAAGACTTAGCTTAATAAGTACAATCTATTTAAGAGAAAGACAAGTCTAAACTATAAAAGTCTAATGAAAAGTATAAATTAGTGGCTAACAAGCATAGACAAGCTAAAGTATTTGAAGTGGGTGATGAAGTATTGGTGTTCTTAAGAAAAGAAAGAAATCCAGTCGGTTAAAGTAATAAACACGAGCAAAGTATGGGCCATTCAAGATTGCGAGGAAGATTAATGATAATGCTTATATGGTGGATTTGCCTAACTCTATGGGTATTTCCAAAACTTTTAATGTGGCTGATATCCATCTTTATCTTCATGAAATTAAGCTTGAGTATACTAACATGAATTTGAGGTTGAATTCTTTGCAAGTGAAGGTGAATGATGAGGGCAAGTTTCCTTGACCGTATTGGATTAGGGTACTTTTTCTTGAGCTTATTAGATTAGGTTTTTTATTAAGTTAATTGGATTAGAATTCTTTATTATCTTTCCTTTATAATTATTTTTCCATAAACTAGTAAGTTTAGAATTATTTATTATTTTATTTTTATAATTGTTCATGATTATGTAACTCCTTTAAATAGGCTACTTTTGGTCATTGTAAAATCACATTCATCAATTATTCAATAATCTAAATCTTAGAAATTTGTTAAATTCGCTCTTTGAGATTCTTTGAGTTTCTAGTTTTGAAACTCATTTTCTAAGGTTTGTTCTTGTGACGATCATTTGCATTAACACATTGCGTTAGATGTCATCTATGATAATCTTCTAGCTTTTTGTAACACTTGTTTGACTATTGGACACCGATCTTATGAGTGCAAGAAGATCATTCGCCCTGATCAGCAGTCTCAGGTGAATAAACAGGACAAAAGAGAGGTCTCCAAGTCTTGGGGATGAAAAATGTGGAGGCCTATTTCTTAAGCTCCTAACACAGCTCCAGTAATAGAAATTTTATAGTGCATTCATAAGGATGTTGGGTCAGCCATAAATGATTATGACATGGTGATTGTTTATAGAATTGATAGAAATATATAGTAGCATGGGGCTAACGGTGATAATGAGTCTTCTAACAATGAAGGCACTAAGCATAGTGATGAAGAAGCAATACATGTTGCTGACCCTAAAGTTCCAAATGTTGATGTAGAAATTAATGTTCATGTTGCAACTTTTATAGTAGACTGTGACAGTAATGCAGAGCAAAGAACTAGTATGCCTGATAAATAGATGTAACATATGGATATAATTGTGAATGTTGAGTAGTTGAGATATTTCAAAATAGAAGGAGATGGCTCAATCATGGTCAAATCATATTGATAGAAAAGTTGAAGAGGGAGGAGAATAGCATATGAAAATCAGTAAAGCAGCCTCTAAATTGCAAAAATGTGACATAACAGTCTCTCACCTTAGGCGAGAGAAACACATCCCTCAATGTGTTTCTGATGAAATGATTTTTTGGAATTGTTGAGGTATTGGTAATGAGAATACCCAGTGTCATCTTTTTAATATATGTATGAATTACAAGCCTAATTTGCTTTGTATTGTGGAACCAGCTGTTTCTTTTTATTCTATTTCACCTTACTTTTGGAATTCTTTAAATCTCAACCTTGTTGGGGTGAATAGAAGGGACTAAGTCACTATTTGGGTCTTCTCTTTGGTTTCTTTAGGCACTCCTATCTGGTCTGAATTTTGTGAACAACATGTATCTTTAGATTTTTTGCTTGACAACTAATGACATCAATTTTCATTTGTTTATGGCAGTGCATGGTGCAACCGTCGTAACTTGTTATGGGCGGAGATATCTAATTATTATTTTACTGATAATTGGATTATCATGGGCGACTTTAATTTTATCAAGGGTGCACAAGAAAAAATGGGAAAGCCTCCTACTTCCTTGCTCATCAGAGAATTTAATGCTTTTATTAACTCTAATGAGTTGTATCAAGTTCCTTTGAAAGGAGCCAATTTTACTTAGTGTAATGGTTAACATGGTAATGCTTAAGTTGAAAGTTTACTACATAAAGCTTTTGTATCTCAATTTTTTTTGAGATGTTAGAGTTATATTAATTGCATCATCCTTCCTAAACACTGCTTAAAATGCTCCCCGCTGGTTCTCTCTTTCCATAACTTGAGTACTTAACCTCATATTAGATTTAGATTTCAAAGTATGTAGTTGAGAAACCCTGATTTTAAAGAATTTGTTGCTAATCATTAGCACAACTATGATGTTAGATTGCCCCTTTACAAGCTCTTTCCGCTAAGCTCAAAAGCCTTTGGGTGGCACATCAGGCTTATAATCAAACGTATTTGGTCATTTTGATTCAAACATTCTGGTTGCTAAATCTTCTTTACAAGATATTCAAAATGCTATTGTTGCTGGTTCACGAGATGAGCTTTATGTGTAGGAACTGAATACCCGTGCTACTTTGAATCTCCATTTAAAGTAAAAAGAAATCTTTCTGAAGGAGAGGAGTCAAACTAAATGGCTTGATGTGGGTGATCGGAATTCAAATTTTTTTCATAGGCTGCATGCTGCTAGGAGGTTTTTTTCATATATCTCTTTATTACGTAGTATTGATGTTATGCTTGACAATTAGAATACTATTGTTAAACATATTGTCTCCTACTTTTTGGATATATTTGCATCTCTCAAAAGCTCAATGGCTAATTTTTCCTCGATAAGGAAATTCATTCTTTGTGTGGTTACTAATGAGGATAATCAAATGTTAGCTGCTTGCCCTTCTAATAATGTTATTAAGTGTGTTATTTTTTACATTAGATTCTTTCAGTGTTCCTAGACCTGATGGGTTTACAGGAATTGTTTTTAAGGAATTTTTGAATGTCATTTAGGATGATGTTTGTAAGGTAGTTCGAGTCTTTTTTACTATTTGGAAGGTCACAATAAAATGAACTCTAGTTTTATAATCCTTGTCCTAAAGATGAAAAATGTTGTTTCTGTGTATCATTATAGGTTAATCATTCTCAGTAACCTTAATATTATCACTAAAATCTTAGCAGATCATTTGTCTCTTATTGATTCGAACATTATTTCATATAATCTATTTGGTTTATTAAGAAGTAGTTTATTTCTGAATGCATTGCAATTGCTTCGGTGGGTATTAATCTTTTAGACAAAAGGTGATTTGGTGGAAACACTTTGCTTAAAATTAACATCGATAAGGCTTTTGTTCTATGGATTCTAATATTAGATTTCAGAGATTTTGTCCTTCGCCCTCATCTTTAGTATGGTTAATGGTGCTTTAAGAGGATATTTTTCTTATTCTAAAGGTGTCAGACATAGGGATCCTTTGTCCTCGTTGCTTTTTATTTATATTGTGAATGACTTTCTTAGCCAGCTTCTTCTTAAATTAGCTGAGGATGGGTCTTTTGTCCTTATGGACTATGTGCGAGGTACGCCATTTACTTCAAATTTACTATATGTTGATGATATTTTTATATTTGGTAAGTTTAATATAAAAAATATGCATGCTTTGGCTTATGACTTTTCTTTATATGGAGACTTTTCAAAGCAAATGGTTAATTGAGAAAAATAAATTATTTTCTTTGGTAAGGATGTTGCTTCTAGACGTACAGCTAGACTGGTTGGTGATATGGGAGTTCATATTAGAGGCATGCCATTTACATATTTAGATGTTTCACTCTTTGTGGTTTCTCTTAAAATCATACATAAGTTGCCAATTGCTAATAAGATATTGAGTAAATTTGCAGCCAGGAAGGGTTCATCGTTGTCTGTTGTATGAAGAGTCACATTGGTGAATTTAGTTATTATGAGCTCTCTTTTACATTCATTTGTTGTTTATCTTTGGCCTAAAAAATTGTTAATGCAAATGGAGAAGACAATACGAAATTTAATTTGGTCGTGTTAAGTTGAATTTGGTCCTTTGGAATGTTTGTTGTAGAAGTTTGCAAGAAGGGGGAATCAATATGAAGAAGTTTTCTTTATTGAATTCAGCAATGCTGGCTTCTTTAGCTTGGAAGTTTTTGGTTCAACATAGTTTTCCTATTTCTCTTTTACAACTGCATTCTTTATATACTAATTGTATCCCAAAGGTAAGCAATTCTCGGTCTTTAATTTGGTATTCAATCAGGACCAACATTTTTATCTTTGAAATATGATTGTTTGTGTGTGTTGGGCACAACATCTGCTGCCTCTTTTTAGACTGGTTCATGGTTAGTCCCCTGTGTTGCAGATAGAGTACACATCTCAGCTGCTGAATAACATTTTTTGCTAGGTTCGGTGTGGGATTTTTGTGGCAGTTCAAGTTAGAACCTGCCAATTGAATTTTCATGAATTTCCAACAAACCTAGTGATGAGAATTTAGCTTATTAATTTTTTTAAAGAGGCGAAAGATGCTCATTTTTGGCATAACGCTTTAAATGGAATGTATTATTTAAAAATTATTATAATTTTTATAATTTCGGGCAAAATTTGGTGTCTTGGGGAAAGTTTATTTGGTGTTGCACCATTCCTCTCTCTCGTTCTTTTTTATTTTGGAGAGCTCTATTGGGTTTTCTTCTTAATGATGACAATCTTCAACGTAGAGGCTTTAACATGGTGTCTTGTTGTCATCTTTGCTGCGAGGCTTCAAAATGGTAACACATGTGTTCATTAGTTGTCGCATTTCTCTTATAATTTGGCTTGCTTTATTGTCATTGTTTAGTGTTCAAGTGGATGTAAGTAGTGATCTTAGTAATTGGATTTTTAAAGCAATGCATTCATCTCTTGGTTCTCAAGCTAAGAGTTTTTAGACATTGGGAATTATTTCAGCTGTCTGGTTAATATGGCATGTCCGTAATGATTTGATTCATAATAGCATGCCTCTTAATATTATTGTTATTTTGAGGCATCTATGGAGGTTGATTAGAGAGAGTGATAACTTTTGAGAGGGTAATATTGATGAATTGCAACTATTTAGAAATTTAGGAATGTAGGCTATTCCGATGAAAGCTCCTCATATTACTACTATTGTTTGGCAACGAACCCCTATAGGCTAGATAAAGGTGAATACATATGGTTCTTCTCTTAGTACCTTTTAGCCTTCAGGTGCTAGTGGTATTTTTAGAAATCATAGAGGCTATTGTCATGGTGTGTTTGCATTACACATTGACTCGGATCATGCTTTTATAGTTGAGCTTAAAGCAGCAATGTATGCTTTAAGTAAGGCTACATATTTTAGTTGGCATAAGGTGTGGCTCGAGTGTGACTCCATGTATGTTGTTAATTTGTTCAATACCAAATCTTAAGATATCCCTTGGATCTGTAGATTAAAATTGTCTCATTATTTATTTTATGTAAATTCTATTGATTTTGTTATTTTGCATATTTATAAGAAAGGTAATAAGATTGTAGATAGTTTAGCTAGCTTTGGAGTTAGGAATGTTGGTAATCATTTGTGGCATGTGTACCCTGATTTTTATTCTTTGTTAGCTTATAATGACTTTTCCTGTAAATAAAGCTATCATTTTGTGTAAGTTTTCTTTCAGGGCTGTCGTTTGATTTCTTTATTGTTTTATTTATTTTTTAATAAATTTGGAACTAAAATTTTGTCTCTTATTCTCCTGCTTTTATTAAAAAAAATATAAAACTTATATAATTATAGTTTTTTAAACTATGATTATAATATTTAATTATATAATGCTATAAAATCATTCCATAGAAAAGAAATAAAAACCAAAATACACCTAAATAGGAATTTTGTTCATTAATAATTTTATGCATATAATATGTTTAAATTTATTTCCAATTTTGTTAAGGAATTTTCTACACATATTACGGTAACTAATCAGAGTAGTTTGTTCATGTTTTTTCCCTTTTACTTATTTTCATCATAATAAAATATAAGAAACGTGCTTTTGCACATTTCTAATATAATCCATTATAAACTGAATTTAATTGAAAATAATATATTTTAAAATATATTAAAATAAATTAAATAATAATATTTAAATTAAAAATATAAATATAATTTATATTATATGATATATTAGTGTATTACTCCTTATTGTGTATCTTATAATATTGATCAACCTTTAAAACTTCTTATGAATAAAATAAAAAAATAAATTATTATTCAAATTTTAATTGTTAAATATTTAAATACTTTAATCTCTTTTATCTGTTCAGAAACTTGTATATTTTCTTTGACAATTAATTATAATAACTAAAAATTTTCTTGTAGATTGGACTTTTATAAAAATATAATATAAATAATCTTTAGTTGATGAACCGACCATCCAATAAATTATGTTAAACTCATAATTAGGATTATATAT
>CAOJBK010250663.1:0-10608 GCA_948294925.1 Codiaeum variegatum
TATATATATATATAAAGTACATGCTTTGGGGCATACAATCCTAACAGCACCAAGTCAACGTGAGAAGATTATTTTGAATAACAAGAGTGTTGATGTCTTTTTACTTGGCAAAAAAAGGGTAAATTCGTCACAAAAGTTAAAATTTCTAAATTCTGATTGGTTTGGTGCATGACGCTAGCTCATACACACCTCTTATAGAAATAACTAAATTCACTCGATAAATCGTACTCAGTAAAAAAATACTAATTCTATTTGGCTATTTTTTTCTCAAATTATAGTTTTAATTTTCAATAAATTATTAATTAGTTTGTTTATAAAAATATCCTTAATTATTGAAAATAAAAAAGAAATTACATATAAAATTAATTATAATGCATATAATTTCTTAATCTTCGAGAAAATGACAAACATGACCTTTTTTTTATGAAAGGAGTAATATACTTAAATGGGTCCTACTATTCGCCCGCTTAATCGAGTCAAGCGTATTCTATCCTGGGTTTGACTCATTTATTTAAAGATTTTTTTTTCTTACAAAAAAGATATGAATTCATTAAGAAGAGTTGGCATATAAAATACTCTTCAAGTCAGTAGGTATAGTGAAAAACCAATTGGGAAATAACAAAAAAATTCATGCCTGCTTTAGCACATCAATCAGTCATTTTGTTACAGCTTCTAAGAACCCATCTAAAAGTATAAAAAGAAAATGAATGAGAGAAGTGTTGAATAATAGGAATCCTATGTTGAATTTCCATAATGCTTGTTTCTCCCAAAACGAAGATGGATTGGATAAAAGGATAACAGTCAGACTCGATGATAATATTACTGTAGCCTTCCTTCTTAGATAGCTTGAGGGCCATTATAACCGCCCTACCTCTGTTGCTATTGGAGATGAACAGATGATTCTTGAGTTAGTACCACAGAAAAATTCTCCTTTCTCATTTCTCACTACCACTACCACAATTATCTCTATTCCATGAGCAAAATAAGCATTCACATTTAATTTTTGGAAACCAACTTCAGGAGGAATCCATTTGATAACTTCTCTATGTGTTTTTGTATTAGATTCTTGACTATCATCTTTTAGGTCCTTTAGAAAATCTATAATCCCTCTGATAGCTGTATTTATGGATTTCATTGGATCAACTCTATTCAGATTGAAAATAGCATCATTATTGGCTTTTCATATTTTCTAGTGGTAAATGGCGTATGATAGGCTAAATCTGCAAGTGTACAGATCGTTCCAATAATCTAGTAATGAGCATCAAGTATCGTCTCTCAAAGAAAGGAAAACAAGTACAAATTTTGTGTTTTCTATTGTTATTTAAAAGACCAAATTCGAATTAAGAATTTAAATTAAAAACTATATCTAAAAACTAAACAAGCAATTATAAATAATAATAATAATTCAATGATAACAAACACCTAGGACTTGAGGGTCATTACACAACTCATTTTTCTTAAACTTACTTTCTGGATTCTCTCTTCTTACTTGAATGCTAGATCTAATTTCCCTTAACTAGGTAAAAAGCTCTCCCAAGTCAATTTACTAATACCTAATCTATTCCTAATAACAACTGATGTGTTACTACGAACTAGAAAGAAATCATTAAGCAATATGGAAATTAGTTTTTTTTTTGTCTCTTAAGAGTAATATTATCCTTAAGTATCATATACCCTAAGTTAATTGGTTCTATAATTCGCGTTTAAATCTCAACCTTCATAATTTTGATTTAAAACTCTAAGATCTAGAATTTAGTGATCAAATAAACTCTAGCTTTAAGCACAAAATCAATTAAAGACATTCAATTGAAAAGTTCAAATTTATAAATTAATCAAAAACAATAAATTATGGTACAACTATATCCCAAATCCTAGATTATTAGGGATTTAGCTACACATGATAATAAAACGAAAAGTAATAATAAATATAGCAATAATCATGGTAAAATAACTCTTCTTCTCCTCCTCCTCCTCCTCCTCCTCAACATAAATATGGAAGTGTGCCTAGAACAAATAACGCTAATTTCATTAGATATAAACTTCCCAACTCAAACTGAAGTGAATACTACAAAAAAAACTAAATGGCAATTCACTTGTGGGATGATGAGCATTTAGAAGAGGAGTATGTTGAGGAAAATTTTGGTGTAGTGTGTGAAGAATTAGATGGAATAGATTGTTTAGGTGAATTTTTTATTGAGGAAAATATGACGTGTGAGGGCATTAAAGAGCAAAATACTAAAAAAGAAAAGCACGAAAATCCTATCTCACCAAACATTCTATTTCTCTAACCTTATAAAAGCATGAGACGAACTATTCCCAATACGAATATCCACTCCTCATACACCATAAAGACCATCATTTGAAAACCTAGCTACAAAAGATCCTACACCCTTACCACCTCTACTTAAATATGTGTTTGTTAGAGATTCAAATATGGTGTCTGTGTTTATATCTTCAAAATTTTCTTTGGAGAAGAAAATTAGATTTGTGGAGGTGTTGAAGCAAAAAGTGAGTGAATTTGGGTAAAGCATCTCATATTTTCAAGAAGTCGATGAACTAGATCATGTGCCTAATCTATTGGATTCCAAGTTTGAAATTCCCATGATAATAAGTCCATGGATGGAAGAGTTTGAATATGTACTAGAATGTGACAAGATGAGTATTGCATATAATCAATCGACAAAGAAATATCATTTGAGGTTTGTGTCAAAATGGATAATATGTAAAGGATAAATCCTTTACATAATTTTCTTATTCTAATTTGTGAAGCTCAACATCACAAGGCAACCTTAACTTCCATGGATGAAGGAGAATAACATTAACGTCCAGCTAAACGATGTTAAAGAAGAGCTGGATGGGAGGTAACCCACCATTTTTATCTTATTTTTTTCCTTGAGTTTGTGTGCTTTTATTTTTAGTTTTATTAGTTTTGTTCTGAGTAAGGATAATGTACTTTTTGTTGTTTTGGATTATGATGTAATAGGATGTACTTTTTGTTGTTTTGGATTATGATGTAATAGGATTTTTTTTAAGCACCATATGGTCTGTAATTACATCTTAGCATCGCTATGGATTGCAAATGGAATTCCTATCGAGTTCTATTTTATTTTGGACAATTTTCTCTCCCTTGTACATTAACAAAAGCACATTAGTCACAGCAAGCAAAAAAAATGGAAGGATGAATTAAGCAAAACAAGTGTTATTTATTCCATGAATGATTGTATGTATGAATCAAGCAAAATAAGTAAGGCATTGTATGAAATGGTTTATGACTTCTTTTTAGTCAAATTTGTGCTAAAATTTTTCATTGATAATTGTTCATATAGGTAGTTATTTAAACTTTCTTGGTTATAAGTTAAAATTTGGACTTAGTGATTAGGAATAGGAAATTTCTTTGGTATGGTTGCACAATTAGATTTTTAAATTTTAGTTAAATTTTTGAACATTTTTTAATTTTGATGATGTATGATTCAAGCTTAGTAAGACATCTTAAGTAATCTTAGGTTATTGACTTTTCCTTTTTGAGATAGCATATGCAAAATATAAAATGTGAAAAGTGCTTATTGTGTAAGGATTTTTTAACGTAATTCCATGTTCTGCTGGTTTCTGTTTTACTCAAAGCAGAGTACAATCTATAAAACCATGAATAATGCTAGTAGTCGGTTGACGTTATGACTTGCTGAGTAACCGGGGACGGCACCACAAAGTGTTTATCTTCTCGTCAAAAGGCTAAGCGAAATTGTCAGCTAAGTCGGGCTTCTTAAAAGTTAAATAAAAAGAAAGAGTGAAATGAAAGTGCTAAAAAGTAAAATTTGCATGGAATGAATGTTATTTTTCAGAAGGGTTAAGTCGGGTTCCTAAGAAAGAAAATCTATAACTTGCTTTTGTTTGAATTATTTCTCATTGAGGTAGTGTGCTCATATATTTAACTTTAATGATGTGTTCAAAATTTCTAAAACTAATTGTTAAGTCTGGGATTTAGCTTGCTAACCTTGAAATTTAAATTGTACTAGGTGTGAATGATTAACAAAACTTATTTTTATTTTGACTATTAAGAGGGACTTTACTTGCTCGTACATTGTTAAGGTATGGTTTGCTTGAGGATAAGTAAAAGTTGAAGTGAGAGAATGTGATATGTGCATATTTGACTTATATTTTTCCATTGATTTGTGCTTTAAGTTGAATTTGATGTCTTTGTTTAAGTGTTCTTATATGTTATTTTAAGGAATTCTTGAGATTTTTAGATGCCATGGTGATTGTAGCTTAGAAACAACACTTTAGGATGCATTTTGAGCAAGTTTGGAAGCAAGAATGGAAGTCTAAGTGTCGGCTCATCATTTAAGGATAATTGAAGAAAAAAGGACGTTCATAATGTTTCCACAGGTGGTCCCACACCCGTGGAAAGCTACTTTCCCTCAATTGAAGTGATTTTTTTTAGTCAAATTTGAAACTTTCATCCAGATTGTTTCGACGGGTAGAGCCATACCATGGGTTAACCTATGAAAAATGAGCATCTTGGAGTATTTTTAGTATAAATTGAGGTATAAATGTTCGATTGAGATGATTCAAGTGTCATTGAAAAGTTAAGAGAAAGATATACAACTTTTATGAAGAACACAAAGTCTAATTCTATAATTTTCTAGTCTAAAATTGTCTTGCAATCTGGACATTTTTACTAGTGCAATTTTTAGTATGAGGTTTGAGTGATTTATTTCCTATTTTGATTAGAATTCTTATCCAAACTCAATTTAGAAACCTTTAGTATGAGGTTTGAGTGATTTATTTCCTATTCTCCTTCATCCATGGAAGTTAAGGTTGCCTTGTGATGTTGAGCTTCATAAATTAGAATAAGAAAATTATGTAAAGGATTTATCCTTTACATATTATCCATTTTGACACAAACCTCAAATGATATTTCTTTGTCGATTGATTATACGCAATACTCATCTTGTCACATTCTAGTACATATTCAAACTCTTTCATCCATGGACTTATTATCATGGGAATTTCAAACTTGGAATCCAATAGATTAGGCACATGATCTAGTTCATCGACTTCTTGAAAATATGAGATGCTTTACCCAAATTCACTCACTTTTTGCTTCAACACCTCCACAAAACTAATTTTCCTCTTCAAAGAAAATTTTGAAGATATAAACACAGACACCATATTTGAATCTCTAACAAACACATATTTAAGTAGAGGTGGTAAGGGTGTAGGATCTTTTGTAGCTAGGTTTTCAAATGATGGTCTTTATCGTGTATGAGGAGTGGATATTGGTATTGGGAATAGTTCGTCTCATGCTCTTTATAAGGTTAGAGAAATAGAATGTTTGGTGAGATAGGATTTTCGTGCTTTTCTTTTTTAGTATTTTGCTCTTTAATTCCCTCACACGTCATATTTTCCTCAATAAAAAATTCACCTAAACAATCTATTCCATCGAATACTTCACACACTACACCAAAATTTTCCTCAACATACTCCTCTTCTAAATGCTCATCATCCCACAAGTGAATTGCCATTCCGTTTTTTTTGTAGTATTCACTTCAGTTTGAGTTGGGAAGTTTATATCTAATGAAATTAGTGCTATTTGTTCTAGGCACACTTCCATATTTATGTTGTCGCTAATCATTTCATCCAACCTATAGTATAGTGGTGAGTATTCCCTCCTGTCACGCGGGAGACCCGGGTTCAATCCCTGACAATGGTGCTAAATACTTGATAGGCAAAATATGCAAGTGTATAGATTGTTTATATAGTCTAGTAATGAGTATGAGTATGAGTTATCGTCTACCAATGGAAGGATGACAAACACCAAACTAATATTTTGATTGTTATTTAGATGATGAAATTCAAGTCGAGTACTAAATTAAAACTAAAACTAAATAAGCAATTATAAATAGTAAGAAAAATTCAATAATAACAAACATTTAGGACTTGGAATTCACTATACAACTCATTATTGTTCTTAAATTTACTTTCTAGATTCTCTCTTCTCACATGAATACTAGACTTAATTTTCCTTAGCTAGGTAAAAAGTTCTCCGAAATCAATTTATCAATATCCAATCCAGCTTCTCATTTAGCTTCTGATATGTTTTCTCTCCTATCAAACTCCTCAAACCTATTCTTAGTAGAATTTAAAAAATTCTCTAATGCATGCTCAAGTGATGATTTCTCTTCCTTATATAGAAAACACTCTCCATAATCCTCTTAGAAATCATTTTAATAAGAATATCCATGATTGAAAAATGGATTTCCTTGATATCCTCATGTCTGGATTGGATAAGAATTTCAACACTGATAATTATGACAAGCCATGAAAAACAAAAACAAATAACAAAAATGTCTAAATCAATAATATATCCACTACTTTTGGTATTACATAATTGCCTTTTCCAACAAAGGCACTAAAAACTTGATAGGCTAAATATTCAAGTGTACAGATCATTCTTATAGTCTAATGAGTATCATATCCTAAGAGAAGGAAAACAAGTAGCAATTTTATATTTTCGACTGTTATTTAAATGATCAAATTCTAGCCAAGAATTTAAATTAAAAACTAAATCTAAAAACTAAACAAGCAATTGTAAATAGTAATGAAAATTTAATGATAATAAACACCTAGGACTTCGGGTTCATTACACAACTTATTATTATTATTAAACTTACTTTCTAGATTCTCTCTTCTTACTTGAATGCTAGACATAATTTCCCTTGCTAAGTAAAAAACTCTCTCAAGTCAGTTTACCAGTATCCAACCTATTCCTAATAACTACTTATGTGATACTAGGCAATATTAAGTACTCGTTAAGCAATATGGAAATTAGTTTTTACCTATCCTATTCTAATTGATTTCATAATCCATGTTTAAATCTCAACCTCCATAATTTTTATTTAAAACTCTAAGATCTAGAATTTAGTGATCAAGTAGACTCTAGCTTTAAGCACAAAATCAGTTAAAGTTGTTCAATTAAAAAGTTTAAATTCATAAAATAATCAAGAATAATAAATCATCATACAACTACATCCCAAATCCTAGCTTAGGGGTTTAACTACTCATGATAGTAAAAAGAGAAGTAATAATAAATATAGCAACAATCATGATAAAATAAATAAAAGATAAATTAACGAAGAAGAAGAAAGCAAACTCTAAATGTTTGATTGAAATTTTTAGATCTCCCAAAAAAAGGGCTTTTGTAAAACTCTTCCAATCCGATAATCTCCTAATAGTAAGTTTTAAAATCCTTTATGTAGTGTATCCTTAAGGACTATGGTAAAACTTGATTAAATTGAGTTTGGACAATAATTCTAATCAAAATAGAAAATAAATCTCTCAAAACTAGTACTAAAAAATACACCTGTAAAAATGCTTGGATGACGAGCCAATTTTAGACCAAAAAAATGATAGAATTAGAATTTGTTATTAAGAATTGTAGATTTTTCTCTTATCTTTTTAATGGTACCTAAATCACCTAAATCAAACATTTGTAACTTGCGTTATGCTCAAAATACCCCAAGGTGCTCATTTCCCACGGGTTGACCCACGGGCATGGCTCTACCCGTGGAAAAAATCTAGATGGAAAATCTCAAATTCGACTCGAAAGATCACTTGGATTGAGGGACGATAGCTTTCCACGGGTGGACCCATAGGGGTGGGACTACCCGTGGAAACATTCTGGACCTCCTTTTTTATTCGATTCTCCCCAAATGATGAGCCCAGTACTTAGACTTACATTCTTGCTTCAAAACATGCTTAGTATGCATTCCAAAGTGCCATTTCCAAGCTAAAATCACCATGGCATCTAAAAATCTCAAGAATTCCTTAAAATAACCTATAAGCACACTTAAACAAACATATCAAATTCAATTTAAAGCAAAAACTAACAGAAATCAGGTGCAAAATATAAGTCAAATTCACACATATTAGAGCATTTAAGCTTTGGCTTAGGAATTCCAGCTTGTTTCATTCTTTGACAAATTAGACAGCCATCAATCTACAAATATAATATCTTGGTTAGGATCAACAGTAAGAGACCAAGGAGACCTGAGCTATGTCACCCTCGTGTGGCTACAACCTGCCAAAACATGGAATGCAATTTCTATTTTATCACCATTTAAATCGCACTAATTATTAGGAACTATTTTCCTTTTCGCTAACTATTCCTTTGATGTTAATGCTCCCCTACAAGTCTCTAAATAAAATAAGCAATCTTGGGATGAATATCAGAATTCCATATACTTTTTCATAAATTTTGGTTTGTGTCACAACCATTAATTCCACCATCCTTATTAAAAATTCCCATTAATATCTTATAATAATATTTAATCATAAACTCCCATGTTCTAGTGTATTTTCATGCCCACTTATCCTCTATGTCTTGCTCCCTACAAGAACTACATATATTGCTCTTTCTTCCTCATCTTGGAATAAATGATCCACCTCTTTCCTTTTCTAGTTTCATTAGCTATCAATTAGGTTTGATACCTAATAAAAACATGAAGATTGATAGGATCTTGATAAATTTTATTCCCTTCTAGCCTTCTAAGCCAGGGTTTAGACCAGATACAAGTCTGATTACCTCTATGAATCACCTTTAGGGTTTCCTCTGTAATACAGTCTCTTACCATCATTAGCCCTGTCTACGTCTATGAAGACCTTGTGTTAACATTAGCATTCCACATATCTCCTTATGGAAAATATGGTGCCTTAAGAGGTTTAGTACAAAGGGTTTTTAGGTTTGAAATTATGCACCTAATTATGGAAATTTTGAAGCATTTGAAATCCTAAATCCTAACCCCCATGCCATTTTAGAATAGCCATAAATTTTCAATTGATTAGCTTCAAGCATGTTTGCTCAGCATTACCTTTCCACCAGAAATTTAATAGAATGGAATTCAACTTAGCATTAAATCTATTTTGTCTCAAATTGCAATGCCCTAGAGAAAATAACGACGCCGTAAATTTATAAAAAAAATTAAAATATTAACGTCATCGCTAACACGTTGCCAATCGGTTGCAAATTGCAACGCCTTAGGGAGAATAGCGACGCCACATAGTTTATCTCTAATTCTTCCATTTTCACTAACTTGTCACTACATTACTGCAAGTTGTCATGAATTAGTTACCAATAACTATTAAAATATTTTTTGTAAAAATGTTTATCATCACTATTTTATTGCCAATTCATTAGAAATTGCGATAATACAGCAACGAGTGAATGACTAATATAATAGAGTTTTTACTATCATTATTTTAATTAAACTCATTGTAACTTTTTTTTAGCTTCACCTCCATTTTAGCTATGAATTTTAAAAAATTAGCAGTGCATTTCTAAGTTGCTAATCATCAACTGCGTCACTATTTCCAACTTTTATGACAACTTAGTTAGCAACCACTTATTTCATTGCTAAATTGACTTACCGAGGCAATAGCAATGATATGTGTCGTTACTATTTTCATGTTTTCTTGTATTGAAATGAGGCCTTCTATTCATCCTCTAGGTGCATCTTGATATGATGGTAACCCTACTTCGCATTCAAGGAGGATAGGTGCTTGTATCTTGCTATAGAGTCTACCAGTCTGTCTATCATTAGGTAGTGGATAGGAATCCTTTGAGAAAGCTTTATTCAGGTTAGTAAAGTCCACACACATTCTATAGTTGCCATTATCTTTCTTTGCTAACACCACATTCAATAACCACTCAGGGTATTGCACCACTTTGATAAAACCTGCAGTGATGAGCTTTTCTACTTCTCCATTGATGATTGCTTCCCTTTCACCAAAGCACCTCTTCTTCTGCTTAATAGGTTTAGATGAAGGATTTACATTGAGTCCATGTGTGATAAGGTTTTAAATAATCCTTGGCATTTTTATATAAATCCTAAGTGAAGATATTTTTGTAAGCTTCCAAGAATTCCTTCGCTTAAGATTTGATCCTTGCCAAATTTAACAAACCCATCTCCTGTGTCTATAACCTGTAAAATTGGCAAGGATAAGCTTTATGACTATAGGATCTTCCTTTAAAGTTTTAATAATTTCAACTTCTTTGGCCCACTATTTCTAGTCATTAAAATAAATAAACTCTAGGGTTCCATGGCTATTGACCACTGCTTTCCCTTTGTTTTCCTCTCTTGAACCTCTTAGGGTCAACTAGTAAGGTAAGTTATATCCCCTACCAAACCATCATTCTGTTAGTAGTGTATGCCCTAGAGCTTACACTCAGCATGTGAATGTAAACGAAAACTTAACTGGCTTTAGTATATATGTTCTTTAAGTGAATAAATTCCTAGTATCGAATGTATATATGTCCCTTAAGTATTATGTAGGGAATCTATTCTCAAAGAGTTTGGGAATATGAGTGACAAATTTCCCTTTTAACAGATGCTTTAAAGGTTTTTCATGGTCATAGGATTATTGTTAGGGACGCCATTAATCTAGAAGGCCATTACCTCTGTTGTCATCCATGATAAGTATGAGATACTTATTGGTATGGAGGTAGTGAGTCTCATGCTACAGACATGTGATGTCGTGACAACACATGAGCACTCATGAGATGAGTAAGCTGAACAATGACATTAGATGATGGATACATGGGTCGTTACCTAA
>CAOJBK010251373.1:0-15370 GCA_948294925.1 Codiaeum variegatum
AATATTTTTTTAACAAAATAATTTTTTTATATTTGGACTTTAGAATGGCCATCCACAATTTCTCTGACTCTGTCACAGTGTGCCTATTAGATTGGAAATGACATCTTTAACCATTTCAACACGGAAAATAAAATTACTGCATCTTTAGAGTCTCATACAAGTTTTTTTTCCCCTTTACAGTGGCATAACATTTTTCAAAGAAGGAATTCTTACCATTAGGTGTTGAAGATGAGAGAGATTTATGAACTAATATTATTTACAAAAGCAATTGGTAATGCACACAATTAATACATATACTTATACAGTATATATACTGTGCACACAGCTACTATTACTCTATCTCAGAGTTGACTCAATCTAACTTGAGACCTTATGTAACTTATCAAAGTAAGTTTTCACTCGCACTTACATATTTTATATTACTTTTGATAAATTTATCAAAAACACATTTTTAATATTGAACTAATTTATCAAAAAGAAAAAAAAAACTATGAACATAATATGAATTTTTTGGATAACAAAGAACATTACATGAATAATAAGAATGGGAAATTGAAAATGATTTTCTCTTCTTTCCTCAATAAAATAATTTTATCTTCTATTTTTTTTCTCCAAAAGAATTACTCTACATTTTTTTAACCTGTGGTTATATCTTTTTGTATATGATTATTTATTTTTCTTATATATAATATATGATGAAGAAAAATTAGCTTATTATATAAATAAGCCATAACAATTATAAGATTTTTTTAATTATTTTATTTATTGTCTATTATATAGAAATTAGGAAAACTTTTATAAATAATTTTAAATAGAATAAAAATTAACATAATTAGCATTAATTACTGCATAAAAGAATTTCTTTTAACATAAGTGAAAATTGCTTCTTCTTTTTTTAAGGATAAACAAAAGTTTTCCTCTCATAAAATAAATAAAAACTTTGATTACATCTATGTTGAGTAATCTATAAGGTTATCTAGAGGTTAAGCCACTACTGCTCTATAAAAAAGGAAAAAATTATGGTCTAATTTATTTACCAAGCATATAAAAGATTACAATAAATTTTTAGTTAATGTAAAATATTTATTATCCTTATAATTAGGATTCGAATTTTGATCTTTTAATTGTAATATTTCATCGTCCAATTATTAATTGGGCTCTCCATTTTTCTTACTTTGCATAGATGGTAGACATGGTTTCGAATTTCCTTGATCAAAATAAAATATTTATTAATTTTGATGTGATTAGGAGGAAAAGAATGAGAATGTGGATTGTTCTATGAACAAATAAGTAAATTTTTTCTTTTCAACTACCTTAAAACGAACTTCAGAGTTTGCCTCAAAATAGCAGGTTTATTTTGCTCATCTTACTCAAAATAAGGAACCTTTTTTTTTTAATAAATTCTATCAACTTAAATTATGCTCTTGAATCCTTTACCTAGCATCAATCAAGTGTTTTCTTTGACTTTACAACATGAAAGACTACTGCATTCTACTTCTGTTCTTGGTGATCCTAGTACACAAACTAATCAATTTGAGTCTTCAGTTTATCTTGCCAGAGGTCCTTTTACTAGTAACAACAATAAAAGATTTAATTTTGGGAATAGAAAGCTTTTGTGCAACTTTTGTGGTGGTACTAATCATACAGTTGATAAATGCTACAAAAAGCATGAGTATCCTCCTAAACACTTTAACAGACCCAAAAATGGGGTTTCTAATACTTCTATGAATCATGTTGAAGGTTTTGGTTTTGGAACTAGTTTGCCTAACACTATTTCAACTGATGCATCTATTCCTAATGAGGGATTAATTGCCAATGACTTTAATAGTTCAATAACTGATGTTCCTAATGTCTCTTCTTCTAGTAATCTTCAATCTACTGGTTCTTTTCCTTTTACAGCAGACCAATGTCACAAGTTGTTATCTCTTATCCAAAATTCACGTCAAGTAAACACTGTTTTAGCTTCTATTTCACTAGAACTTGTTGATTCGTGTATTCTTCCTTCTCCTTCTTGCAATCTTGCTACTAAAGCCTCTAAAGATCAGTGGATACTTGATTCAGGTGTCACTGATCACATCTCTTATTCTTTAGAACAATTTTCTCAATCTAATCCTGCTTCAGATATGTTTGTTCAGCTTCCAAATAAGCAAAAAGTTCTTGTTACTCATATTGGCACTATTAAATTTACTGATTCCTTTGTTTTAGAAAATGTCCTATGTGTTCCATTATTCAACTTTAGTTTGCTTTCTGTTTCAAAACTTACTGAGGATCCTAAGTATTGTTTAATTCACCATGGACCTTTCTGTTACATCCAGGATATCAACACTTGGACCATGATTGGCTCAACTAAGGAATCAGGAGGTCTATACTATGTTCTTCCTTTTTACTCAAGTCAATGTAATCAAATTCATCCAGTTTCTTCAAAATCTTTTCCTTTTAGTTTTTTTGTGGCATTATAGACTTGGTCATTTACCATTGAAACATTTAAATTCTGATATTTCAATTATTGAACCACATGCTTGTGATGTTTGTCATTTCTTTAAGCAAAAGAAATTACCTTTCACTTTAGTCATTCTATTTTTGTTGATATTTTTTATTTGGTCCATATTGTACTTGGGGACACGTTCCTATTGCTTCTATTCATGGACATAGGTATTTCTTAACTATAGTAGATGACTATAGTAGATATACCTGGATTTTCCTACTAAAACTAAATCAGAAGCTAAAATTCATCTAGTTAACTTTTTCAAATATGTTAGTACTCAATTTCAGAAGATTATCAAGGTCATTAGGTCTAATAATGCTCCTGAATTTACTCTAGCTGATTTTTACAAACAGTACTTGTGCTTATACACAACAACAAAATGTTGTTATTGAAAGAAAACATCAACACATTCTCAATACAGTTAGAGCTTTGAAATTCCAATCTTCTCTACCTATTGAATAGTGGTCTGAGTGTGTTCTCCATTCCGTTTATCTTTTAAACAGAATTCCTTCTCCTATTCTCAAAGAGAAAACACCTTTTTAGTTACTATATGATAAAGCTCCTGATCTTTCTGTTCTTAGAGTTTTTTGTTGTCTTGCCTATTCTTCTTCTCCTTCAGCTCGTCAACCTAAGTTTGATTCAAGATAAGTTAAATGTGTCTTTTTAGGATTTTCACCTACTACCAAAGGTTATAAACTTATTAATCTTAGTACTAATGATTTGTTTATTTCTAGACATGTTCAGTTTCATGAAGATGTCTTTCCTTTTTCCTCTCTTCAAAATTCTTCAAATTCATCTAATGATATCCATAATTTACCTTCATATGAACAAGTTTGATTCTCCTTTTCCTATTATCTTATTTAATTCTTCCTCTCCTTCTATACAACCTTCTTCTACTGCTTCTGATCTTTCATCTTCAACTTAGTTTCAACCTTTTGATTTTCCTATTTTATCTAGATCTCAAAGAATTTCTAGACCTCCTAAACACCTTCAGGACTATGTCTATGCTTCTACACTATCCTCCTCTACTCTTGACCACTTTGCTTTTATTGTCTCCCTTGATATTATTTCTGAACCTAAGAACTATAAAGAGCTAGTTAAGCATGAATGTTGGAGGAATGCTATCCAAGTTGAGTTGCAGGCTTTAAAAAGAAACAAACATGGATCCTAGTTGATCTTCCATCTGGCAAATACACATTTGGATCTAAATGGGTTTTTAAAATTAAACTAAAAGCTAATGGATCTTTAGAGAGATGTAAAGCTAGACTTGTTGCACAAGGGTACACACAGCAACGAGGTTTGGATTATCTGGAAACTTTTTCCCTAGTGGCTGAAATGACTACAATTAGATTACTTCTTGATTTTGCTACTTTGTTTAAATGGCATGTTCATCAACTAGATGTGAACAATGCCTTTTTACATGGTGATTTAAATGAAGAAGTTTATATGTCCGTTCCACAACGTTATACCTATTCTAGACCTCCAAAGGTTTGCAAGCTTCTTAAATCCCTATAGGGACTAAAACAGGCTAGTAAACAATGCTACTCAAAACTATATTCTTCTCTTCTCTCTCAAGGCTACAAACAGACTGTTTCTGATCCTTCACTTTTTTGTTAAAATTGTTTCTGGTGTGTTCATTGCCTTACTGGTATATGTTGATGATATTGTTCTCACAAGTCCTTCCTTACCTGATATAGAAGTTAAGTCCTTCCTTGATCATACTTTTTGTACTAAAAACCTGGGACTACTAAAATACTTTATGGGACCAGAAATTGCTCAAACCTCTACTAGTATGAGCATTTGTCAAAGGAAATACATTATAGACTTGCTAAAGGAATATGGCTTTAGTGAATCTAAAACTGTGTCTTCTCCAATGGTCACATCAAAGCTGCATGAGAATGACAAGACATTGCTCACTAATGTTTCATCTTATAGAACATTGGTTGGAAAACTTCTCTATTTATGTACTCCAGACCTGACATTACTTTTGCAACACAACAACTTTCTCAGTACTTAGATTGTCCTACTGAGAATCACTTACAAGCTGCTTATAGGGTCTTTAGGCATCTTAAATCTAGTTTAGGGAAAAGCCTTTTCTTTCCTATTGAGTCCATTATTGCTTTAAAATGTTTTTCTAATTCAGACTGGGCTAATTGCTTAGATACTAGAAGATCAGTTTTAGGTTTTTGCATTTTTCTGGGTTCTTTAATATCTTGGAAGTTTAAGAAGCAAACAATTGTGGCTAAAAGCTCTTCTGAAGCTGAATATAAAGCTCTTGGTTATCTAGTATCTGAAATTCAGTGGATTACTTTTATATTACAGGAACTATCACATCCACTTTCTTCTTCCGCTATAATCTATTATGACAATAATTCAACTATTCAGTTAGCTCATAATGTTGTATATCATGAAAGGACAAAGCATATTGACATTGATTGTCATTTTATTCGTGAGAAGATTATTTATGAGCTTATTCATTTACTTCCTGTTACCAGCAATCATCAGTTAGCAGACTATTTCACAAAACCTTTACCTCCAGCTCAATTTCAAGACTCTATTCACAAGTTGGGCATCTTTGATCTCTATGCTCCAACTTGGGGGGTGGGTGGGCGTGTGAAGCTAAGTGACTATAGAACTCACTGATTGTTGTGTTAGTTTTGATTGTAACTGATATTTTTGTTTCATAGTTAGTTAGAGTTTGTTTTAATGTTTTGGCACTAAAATCTTGTTGAAACAGATTCTGAAAATCTGTTATAGTAGCTTGTAACTGATTGTAGCAACTTGTAAAGTGTTTCTCTATATAAGAAGCACAAAGCTTGTAATATGATTCTTGTGAAAAGAATTAACAAATTTACTCTCAAATTCTTGTTATTCTCAATGTCAGTTTTGGTATATGTGAAACAGAAGAATTAATTGTGCATGATTGAATATAATCATATTGTTCATTAAACACAAGTCTAGATTTACACTTGAATTATTAAAAGGTAACATCAGAGAACATAGCATGTGTAAAACCAAATATATTTTGAGTCCAAAAAATTTTGGAAAAATAAAGAGTATAAAAACTAAAATTTAGAGATAAATATAAAGCAGAAATTTCTCATTGAAGTCCATAAACAAGCAAAGCACCAACAGCACCAATCCCAGCTACCAGACCAATAATAACACCAATTGGAGGCAAACTACCACCTATTGGTTTTCCTGTATTCACATCATATTTTGCAAACCTTTTCTTCGGTGCTTGACATTGTGGGCATGCATATGTATCCGGCTGCACCATAAAATAAATCCAACAAAATTTAAATTTTTTTCAAAATATTCTCTAATTGAATAGATTGTCTCATAAGAATTTGAACTAAACTTGCCTGTTCATCAAAAGGTTTTTGTGCAGTGTATATGTATCCACAATCAAGGCATATATGAGTAGCTCTGGCCTGCACAAGCAAGGTATATCATAAAGTAGTATTTGTTATAACGTAATTGACATGTAACACAATTTAATCAAATACATTTTCAATAAAAATTTACCTTTTGAGCCTCAGTCAATTTCCTTGCAAAGCGTGGCGGAGCAGGACGCTTTGTTAGCCTTTTAACATCTACTTCTGCTCCTCTGCATTGCAATATACACTAAATTAATTAACTATGGATAAGATTAAACTGAATGGTAAAATCAGTTTTACACTCTATCAAGAGATTGGCAGAAGTAAAAAAGAACCTGCTGACAACAAAATATACAGAATCTGGTTTAGCTTGAATAGCAGTTTTAGTAAAACCCAGTTTATCAGCAGGCCAAAGTTCATCCCCAAAGAAACTGCTAGTGTACAACACTTGATCCCCCGCTTTTAGCCCTGCTCTTGCTGCATTTCCACCTCCTTCAATAGCCTAAACATCACAATTTTTCCATAAATAATCTCAATTCCATAATTTAAAAATAAAAAACCCCAGAAATTTAGAACTCACTGTGATGACTACACCACCGCCAGATTTCTGACCCAAAGTGAGGCCTAATGGCTTATCAACCTCAACTTCAATACTCTTTGAAGCCCCAGCTGTTCTTGCAGTAATCTGAAATCCTCTTATTGAATTAGTAAAATTATTCTTTTCTGAAGCTATGAACATTTCTGAAGTACCCCTTTTGGCATCTTGAAGAGATAAACCTTGAAAAGCTGTTTTCTACAGGAAAAAAAGAAAAGTTAATTTCATCATGAAATCTTTAAAAAAATCAAAAGAAAAGAAAAAAGGGATTTTGATAAAGAACGTGAACCTGGCATTGAGATGAAAGTATTGGTTTAATTGATGGGTTTGGAGAGGTTTTGATGGAGTGGTTGCTGGTGAAAGTGGCAGAGCAAGAAGATGAGGTACCTGCTGCAACTGACATTTTGGAGAAGAATGAAGCACAACAACAAGAAGTAGAATTTTGTGAAGGAAAGTTTTAACAAGTTAAAGAAATGTACGGTAAAATAGTATTGATTAAATTTGTGGATGGAATTGAATGAGCAGATAATCTTCTAGCGGCAACTGGTTGTGAGAGCCACACGCCTTCATTTACATGTATACCACAAATCTTCATTTTATAAAAAGCGCATATTTATGTGAGGGAAAACCACAGCCCACGAGCTATTAGTTGCATATCCATTGATGAACATTTCGTAATTCTAGTTCAATTTCTATACTACTGAATTATAGTTAATTGTAACATTTAATTTTCTCATGAAAATTATTTTAATTTTTTTACTAATTATTTATATTATAAACTAAAATTATCTCTCACTTAATTTCAAATAATATTTATTTAGAAGTATTTCTTTTAGTATATGAAAATCTTTTTAGGATTGGCGCGAAAAAAATAGGATGATAAAAATGTAAGGGAAAGGTGTTTATCTCAACCAGTAGTTTTAACAATGCAAGTTCGGCTAGGAGCGGAGGCACCTTGCTAATAATGGGGGCAAATGAATCCACTTATTTTCTTTTTGATAATACTTTATATATAACAATAAAAATTTTAAAAAAATAATAATTTCCTTTATAATTGAACCCACTTGGCAAAATTAGGAAATATTACAAGTATTATAATTTATAGACCCATGGATAATAAGCTATTATAAAGATTATTTTTAAATGAACAAAAAAAAAATAAAAAAGCAAATAATTAGAATAACACTACCATAAATTTTTTTTGTTATTAATAAAATTTTATTTTGATTATAATTTGAATCCACTGGACAAATTGTTTAGCTACGCTTAGTTGATTGTATATTCTAATGGTGATGTTTTCAGTTTTCTTTGAGATGATAAAATTGCCCCGACCAGTCTCTAACTGTCTCGATCCGATCTGAATGGGACATATTTTTTAATGGTTTATTAGATTACGGGACGGATTCAGATTAACCCGATATAAAAAAAATACCGAAACAGATCGGAGTTGAGTTTTGGTTCATCCCGTCCCGTAATCCGACCCGACTCGATTTTATATATATATATATATATATATATATATATATATATAAATTTAATATATTTTCTAATTTTTTAAAATATTTTATAATTATTTTATTATATAAAAATATTTATTCAGAGTAAATCGAGTCGGGCAAGACGGAAAAGAACGGAACGAAATAAATTACAGAGTGAAAAAAAATTCACCAAATTACAGAACGAGTTCAGATTACAAGACACAAGCGGATCAGGATCGAGTTTCGCATAACTCGGCCCCGACCCGTCCCGTTGCCATCCTAAGCCTTCCATTCTCAATTTAGAGGTCTCTTAGAATTTTGTTTTTTGTGGCGGTGATGTTGCCGGCCTCCCATTCGTAATCTGATAGTCTCCTAAAACATCAGGGACAATTTAGTAATTTCACCTAATTTTTAAGCTAGGATTTCAGTGTTGTAGGTTTGATAGACTCTAGACCTATTTGTTTTAACCCTTTCTTGAGTTTTCTTTAAACTTATGTTATTTTCTAGGCTATTATTTGTATTGTTGTTTCTACTAGACTTTTAGTTTTTTTTTTTTTTTAATGAAATGGTCGATCTATCTTGGATAAAAAAAAAAAAATCAAGACACCAGAGCATGTATACGTGAGTCTGAATATTTATATGGATCCTACGTAAATTATAAGCTAGCACTCCAAATACGACAAAAGTAAGGATAAGGCTCTTCTTAGATTGGTAGTCAAAATAAAACCTTTTTATTCTTTAAAAAGAAAAAATACATACAATGTTTTTTTTTATCATATTTTTTTATAACAGAATTGTATGTTCTTTTTTAGTTTTTAAAATTTTTATATTCACATTTTTATTTTCTATAATAATTTTTTCTCAATAAATATAATAAAATGAATATTTGATCAATTTGGTAAATTAATATACTTCTTTGGAATCTTTTGGTAACAAATGTAAATTTTATTACGAATGAACCAAAAAAAAACAAGTTGTACAATGTAGCAGTTAGCTAAAAAGCTACAAAATTTCCTCTCTCAAACTAAACTCTTTAACAATAGCCTATTCCTTCTACTTATCTTCAATTTATATAAAAGAAATAGCCTCGCCTTCACAATACACTTCACTTCCTACACTGTTCCATCACTTGAAGTTACTTTTCCTTTGAAAATAAATGCATTCATTGTCCTCTATATGCTATAAACAGTTGCAGCAAACGATGCAGCAAGTATACTCTTTCAGACCCTTGAACCTTTACGACCAATTAACCACTTAATCCAATCTTCATAGGCCAAAGGCCACTCAGGACACTGCAACCATACACACATTGCCTGGGCTATTTTCGCAAACACCCAACATTCAAAGAAGAGATAATTGCGAGTTTCATCTTTCTCAGAGCACATCACACTTATTTTCTCATTAATCACTATATGCATCTTCTCCAATCTATCCCTAGTTAACAGTCTTTTCATTAGTGCTAACCATAAGAAAATACCATGTTTAGGAACAATAATGCCTCCAAACTATATCAGCATATATGAATTGAGGACCACTTCCAATTAGTTTTCTATACATTAAAGCAACACTGTATTTCTTCCCAGCAGCAAATTCAGCCTCGCAAATAGGCAAAATCATGTCATGTAACTTGAGCAATTTCCTCAAATACCAGGGCAAATCAGCAAAAGGCCTAAACTCATTCACCATCTTGCCTTTTAAATAGATAGCATGTACCCAAACAATCCACAATTATTCCTTATTGAGAAACAAAGACCATAAAAGCTTACCAATAGCAACTTTGCTCCACAAGCTACCATTTCTCACATTCACCCCACTTGAACCTTTAGGAAGACAAACCTATTCCCATTTAACCAGTGTTAATTTCTTCTTCTCCATTTTTTGTCCCCAAAGAAAGTTTCTACAAATTCTTTCCACCTCCTTAATTACTCATTGAGGCAAAACAAAGATACAGCTCCAGTAAATTTGGTAACACAACAATATAGAATTGATAAGTTGCACTCTATCGGCTAGTGAAAGATGCCTTGTTGACCATATTCAAATCCTTTTCACAATTTTATCCACCAAAACTTGACAATCCATGCTACTCCACTTAGTTAAAGAGAGAGGAACCCCTAAATATCTCATAGGTAGCTCACCTTTCTTAAAATAATCCTCATCTATTCTAGCTAACTATATTTGTGACTTAGCTTGATTGGCTTCTATCATTGAGACAACAGAAAACTCATTGAATGCCTGCATTATCAGTTTCACAGAATCACCAGTACTTTTACAAAGCAATATCAGGTCATCTGTAACATAGAGACTGACCAACTTCATATTTTTAAAATGAGGGTGAAACCTAAAATTCTTTACCAAACTCACATACTGTAATAATCTTATTAAGTATTCCATAGCACTAACAAACAACAGAGGTGACATTGGGTCACCTTGCCTCAGCCCTTTCTCCCCATGAAACCTTATGCTCAAATCTCCATTAATATTTGGAATCTATTTCACAAATGTCATACAATTCTAAATCCACAATCTTATCTTTTCAAGAAATCCAAGCACTAGCAAAAGCTCCATCATAAATCCCCACTCCACTGAGTCATAGGCCTTCCTTAGGTCTATTTTCAAATGACATCTAGCAAGTATATTCTTTCTCTTATACTGATCAAGGACATCTTATAAGATTAATATATTATGTGCTATAGATCTATGGGAGATAAAAACTCATTGATTCACATTTATCATATCAGGTAATGCCTCTATGATTCTTCGACATATCATTTTAGAAATAACTTTATACATAGTGTCACAACAAGCCATAGGTTTATATTCACTAGGTTTCACTGCATTCTCACTCTTAGGCATGAGAGTAATAACACTAGAGTCGAGGCTCTGTAGTAGCTTACCAGTGTCAAAAAACTTCATGACAACATTAATAACATCCTCTCCAACTGTATCCCATGCTTTTTGGAAAAAACCACTCCCAAAACCATCAGGCCTTGGGCTCTTTATGTCAAGGATACTAAACATTGCAAGCCTAACTTCTTTTCTGTCAAAAGGTCTCACCATCTTCAACTTCTAATCTAAATTAAGAGTGTTTCCCATTTGATTCAGTGACATGTCAACATTTCCCTCCTTCTACTTAATAGTCCCCCATAACTTCTTATAAAAACTATGAAAATAGTCCGCAATTGCCTCAAAATCAGTTAATCTCTCCCCCTATTCAAATTCAACAACAAGAATGCTAGTGGCTCTCCTTCTTGCTTTCAACAATGAAAAGCAAAATTTAGAACTAGCATCACCAAATTGTATCCAATCACACTGTGTTTTGTTTAAAAAAACATACCCTGAGCATAAAGCTCTTTCATATACTCCTGAACATATTACCTCTCCTGATTCTGCAACTAAGCATAAGCAAGTCTTCTCATGAGCTTAGCTTGCACATCTAACATATCTTTTTTAGTATATTCCTCCCTAGCATGCAAATCACTAAACTCCTTCCTATTCCATTATTTCAGTGGCCTATGAAGCATATGAAGTTTCTTAATGAGTTGGTTCATTTTTGGACCCTACTCTTCCCTATCCTATATTGCTTTTCACTCTTTCATGAAAAGCATCATCCTGTGCCCACATGTTATACAACTTGAAGTTCTTCTTCCTACATTTGACCTCCATTGAACTTTTAACAAATAAATCATAATGGTCAGAGACTTCCTTTGGAAAAACCAAACATATTACATCAGGGAATGCCTGCAACCATGTCTCATTCACCATTACCCTATCCAACTTAGAAAAGATGCACCCCTTTTCACGCTGCTGATTCCACCAAGTGAATTTAGAGCCCTTACCCTCCAATTTAATAAAATGATAGTTAATGTATCGGGAGGCAACACCAGGGGTTTTATAATTTAAAAAGCTCAACGATTAATTCTACAATAGCTCTAGGCAAGTGCACCTATCATTTAGGTAGTATAGTAGTAACGAGGTCGATACACAGAGACGCCAACGCAAGAACTAGCTCAAACTTAAATTATTATCTAGTTGAACCAAATTTGAAGTTAATTATGCTAAACTAATTAAAACTAATCTATGAAAGCAATAAAGGATATATGATAGAAAATCAATGGTGAAGTTCATCTAGATATTGAATCCCCCTAAACTCTCATGTATGTCAAGAACAATGATATGAATCATTCTAACAATGAATTGAATTGGACTCTCACTAAATTGGATATAAACCTTTCTCAAGTGATTAAATCCCCAACTTACTAAGTATTATAGGAAAATCTCTTCTCAACCTATAATCAAATAGAAGTAGCATTAAGTTCAAAAGAATAACATCCAAAGAAGTATTGTAGGTCTATCTCTAGCACCCCAATCAATTCCATATTTCCATGAGTGATCAATCTATATTAGGGTATCTCTACTCATCTAATATAGAATCAACATCCAATTAATAAAATGGTAATTGAAAGTTAGAATAAAGATCATAAATCATGAAAATAAGACAATCCAAAGATGAAATTGATGCAAAACCAAATATTCAATTTATACAATCAAAATTAGGGTTCATAATATCTAGATGAATGAACAAATTATTCCATAGCACAAAATTGAAAAAGAAAATACAAATGAAGGTAGAGAAAACTCAAACACTCAATGAATGGTTAGAAATACCCACTTCAATCTTCAATCCTCTTCCAAAGTCTGTAATTTTTTTCATCTTTACCATGAAAATTATGAACTTTTCTCTCTCTAATCCATTGAGGGGGTGGCTGTCCAAAACCCCAAGAGAGAGCCCCCCTTATCTGATATAAATGATGTCCTTTTATAGTTCTTTAAGGCTTATTAGGGTTTAGATAGGTGTCAAGCATGAATTGGTCAATTTTTGCCACATCAGCGTAAGTTAGATTGGTACCAAGAATCAGACATCTGACCTTCATGCAAATTTTGGATATGAAGATGAAATAATTTGACTTTGTAGTCTTCTTTAAAGTTATATAACTTTTTCTTAGTTTCCTAACGGTACCTAAATCACCTTAATTGGAGTTCTGTAGCTTGAGTTATGCTCAAAATACCAAAAATATGTTCAAACTAATCAGATTTCTGTAGAATAGACAGTGAGCACTTGGTATCTGGAATAGACAGTGAGCACTCGGTAGCTTGAGCACGTACTTGTAGGGCTTGGGAGTTATCTATAATACCATGCCCACATGGTATATGTGTTGTGTACCATTTACAAGGGAATATATTAGAGTAAATTGACCCATGCTATAGTAAGGACAAGTATCTATTGAGTTACAAGTACATTCTCAAGCTTGTGAAAGGTAAAAGTATGTGGCCTTAAACCAACTATCTTGCCACCTTCATATATGAAGATGCCTGACAGACCTAGGAAAGGGAGAAATAAGGATCCTGATAAGCTCAAAAGATGAATACCAGTGGTAAACTAGGGAGGAAAGATGTACAAATTACATGTTCTTTATGTAAATGCAAGGGTCACAACAAAGCAACTTGTAAGAATAAAGACTTGTCTCAAATACCTATGGTAAGTTTAAATTCTTGCAAATGTTCTATTATTTTAGAAATGTTCTGAGTTTGACTGTTTGCATTACATTGAAATGCTAAGGAAACTATCCTGGATGCTGAAGCAAGGCTGACTGAAGAAACAAGGAGAGACTTTGGATCATTCATGAACACTCTATAGGTTTGCATACTTGTTTTGTTTTTCACTTGTTTTGTGTTGAAATTATTTTGCATTTTCCTACCCTTAATTGTTGGACTTGTGGTTTTTCAAGGATGCCTTTGAAGGATGAAATGCGAGTTGCACAATGAAAGCTAATAAAAAGTGATTTTATCGAAAATTTGATGTGACTTGGTTAATTATTTTCAAAACTTTCACAAAATCATTTACCATGCCAAAAATCTTTTAGCATGATTGGTTTAGTTATTTATTCAACTCTTTAATAAATTCCTAAACCTAAGTTTGGACCCATATTCATATCAAGGATACTTCACTAATTATTGTGCAAAACACAATAGCAACAAAGAAGGGATATAATGTATCAAATACCTCAACTCCCTACTTCATTTAGCTCTTTAAGTGCGAAGCCTCTAGCTTGACTCACACCGAAGCTTTCCTAATGGCTTGTGTCTCATTTTCTTCTTGAAGATGCTTGAATCCTCTCTTGGTTATCCAAATGTTTGGTTCTTGCTTCTTGGTTGAGAAATGGAGACCCTTGGGGATTTGTTTGGACTTTGATTTCCACACACACTCCTTCTCAAGAATTTAGAAGTAGAGTTTATAGTTGAAGAATTTTTATTCAAAAATAAACTCCCTCTCACTAAAATGGTATGTTGATTTGAACTTTCTCTCTCTAACTCTTAGAGAGCTTCTCACTCTAATTCAATGAAGAAGAAGATGAATAGTATTTGAGTTCAAATCTCATTAGGCAAAAAGATGATAACCCACTACTTATATACCCATACCTCTTCAACCTAATCTTCCTTAAATTAAGGAAAAGTTAGGCAAAATGATGGTTACTTGTGTTAGTAACCAATTGACTTAATTGACTAATTAATTAGTCAATTAATCAACTTGATTAGCACAAGTAATTAGTAAGAATCACTTTAGCCAATAATTAATTACATCTCATGTAAATTAATTGTTATTTACCTTAGTCCATATCAATTTAGTCATATCTATTTGTATCTCATACAAACTATGACATAATTGAATGAATCTCTCTATAAATTAGACTTCAAGATATACTAGCATCTTTGTAAATTTAATTACAAGTCTAACTTATTTATATTTAATAATTAATTAAACCCTTTAATCAATTATTAATGTGGTTAAAAACCAAGCCATGGGAAATGCTTTATGATGTGTGACTTATTAGGTTCATGTTCTAATTAGCAATGGGATAAAGAAAACTATTTTCTTCTCGCCAAGTATATAATCCATAATTTGTACTTAGTCTCATAAAACGTGAGTGATGTCTAGCATAACATATCATGACTACCTAATTAGAAATGAATGTCGGTGATTGTATCATTGACATTGCATAGACCTCTTGATTATAATTACCGCGCACTCAAATCTCTTCATTACAGATTCTCGATCTTAGCTAGGGTCATGGAATAGTCAAATCCTATATGCTAGGTCGTATGACTTCTATTCGGTTCTAATTCTTAATAAACTAATTCTTACTAAAAACTCTTTTTAGTGAATCTTTACTACCTTGGCCAAGGATTTGTGAATTGAGAAAATCTAGAGTCAAAAGATTCCTTCCTTGTTTATCCAAGTTAATGAATTCTTTCTTGGAGATCACTTATCTCAACATACCACTAATTATGGTCACCACATGCTATATACCAATACTTGGATAGCATCGGTATGTAAGAAGTAACAAACCATAGCCACCAATATTTTAGATAACAT
>CAOJBK010251683.1:0-10174 GCA_948294925.1 Codiaeum variegatum
TTCTATAGATTCCCCAATCCAAATGGGAGGGAATATTAGTTGAACCTAAATCAGAAGTCAAGGCATGTTCATCATCTTCGTATCTTTCAAATGAGGAGACATACTGACAAGCAGCAAATAACATGGGATAAGTGGAGTTCCGCCTAGTTGGGACATACAAACGAAGGGATTTACCATACGTATTATTCAAAACTTTATTAATATCCTTGAATTTTTTAAGCCTCTGAAGGGAGTTCTTGATGTACCTAACTAGGTCACTAATCTTATCAATTGAAGAACTAACATCCTTTAGACCCTCTACGACACATAAATTAAGGATGTTAGCAATGTACCTCATGTGCAAATACTTATATCCAGTAACATAACCACCCCAATTGGACAATCTTCTTTTTAAAAAAGAAAGAGTAGTATCATTATTGTTGGCATTATCAACAGTCACATAAAATACATTGGTAAGGCCCTAATCCAATATAATAGACTCAAGGGCCTTGCCAAGGTACTTTCCTTTGTGATTAGAAACAGGATTGAAAGACAAGTTTTTTTATGTAGCTTCTACTCATTATCAATGAAGTGGATAGTTATAAGCATGTAATTAATTCTTTGAATGCTTGCCCACACATCAATAGTGAGACAAAGATCAAAGTGATCCTAAAGAGCTTACCTCTTAGTCATTTGTTTTCTTTTTTCTTTTTTTTTCTTAGTTATGCCTCAGGGTTTGTGCGTCCACCAACATTTGAAGCTATACCTTCATTAGTAGCAGGGCTTCCACCATGTTGAGTACTGAATACATTGGCATTGCTACTAATGCATCCAGACTCCATTTTTTTTGTTAGATATCTAGATGTACAAAATGAAACCATATGAAAAGTTAGTTCAAAATGAAACAATACACAATAAGGATAAAACTTAAAGCAAAATAGGATTAGCATAGCAAGGAATAACCTTGATGAGGAAAATAGGTTCAGATAACCAACACAACATAGGAAACAATACACAAGTTTACACTTGAAGAAAAGCCATTATTAGTATAATTATTTTAAATACTATAAAACTATAAAATTAAATACTATAGAAACTTAAAACATTACTTCTTAATGACTAAGTCTCTGACCTCAGAATCAAGACATCAACTCAGGAATTTATTTACAATATATAAATCAATCCATACTAGAATCATAAGGTGAATATTATGAAATTTTAAAAAAAAATTAGCACTCCACTAAAAAATTCTAATTTATTTTACTAAAACCTAATTTGAAAAAACCTTAATTTTTAGAAAACATTAATTTGAAAAAAAAAACTCTAATTTAAAAAACCCTAATTAATTTTATAATATCTAATTTTTCAAAACTCTATTTAATTTTACAGAACATTAATTTTAAAAAACCCTAATTAATTTTATAGAACACTAATTTTATTAACCCTTATTTTAAAAAAAAAAAATTTCAACATATCGATAATCTGTTGTAAAAAAAATTTTCTAAAAATATTTTAATATTTTTTATATAAATATTTTTAAAAAAATTGAGGACCGAAAATTATCATAAGATTGAAGACTCTGTATCACAAATAATTGTAGATCATTGATCTACAACTTTAGATTTGTCTAATACAGTTCTAGATCCTGACATGCAACGAGAAAAAAATTGAAAAATGTTAGAAATCAACACCAAATCAAGAAAAATAATAACAAATCTTCTTTAAAAAATAAAATTTTATATTACCTTGTCTTTTAAGACTTAGATCTAGCAGATTTGTAGGGCTTCCACCAAAACAATAAGATTTCCATATGTTAAGAAGTTTAAACATAGAGTTTTCTCTTTAAAGATGAGAAAATAACAAGAATAGAGAAGAAAACTTAGGCTTCCACCAATCTAGGATTTCAAGGTATAATATAAGACTTTCAAAGAGAGAAATGAGAGAGGTTGCAAGGAAAGATCGTGAGAAAAAGATATAATAGAGGTGTAAGGATCAAAGCTTCTATGAATCTAGGGTTTCAATAGGTGAAATCAGAGAAAAATGAAAGAGGAAACAAAGAGGTCGACAGAGGGAATGAGAGACAGAGAAGTAGTCTCCGGAATGGAAAACTACAAAAATGGGGCTTTATATAGCATAGCCCTAGGTTAAGGAAACCCTAAACCCTAAACAGTGTCATTTAGATTTAAATAATAATATATATAAATAAATATCGGTCAGTTCGACTAATTATGTGAAAATTTTTAAAAAACCAAATCGATAGTTGAATAACCATTTAATATTTTGGTTCTTAACCGAACTGAATTTTATTTTTTCAAAAACAATCTATATTTTTTCGATCGATTTCAGTTCGGTTCAAATTTTGCCCACCCCTATGTTTCAGTACACACTAGAAAGCTTCCCAAGTTAGTTAGACGGTTATTTATCAGCCAATCAGAAAAGGGAGTATGTGAGCTGAGCTGGCATTTCTGTTATTCTCTCTCTCTCTCTCTCTCTCACTCTCTTTCTGTTAGTATAGCTCATATATAAGCTACAATGTACAGAAGTAGTTCAGTTGAATGAGAATCATTTTTCTCTCAATTCTTGTTTATTTACTTTTCTTTCATGGTATCAGAGCTCTAGGCAAAGATCCAGAGTTTTTTTTTTCTCTTTACCATTTTTCTCTATTTTACTCTGTAAATTAGAAATTTGTTTTCTCATAATGTTCTAATGGCGGATAGTGATAATACAACAGGTGTAAATAAAAATCTTGTGGCTAATCTTCCAGTAAATCCAAATAAGGATCCTAATTCACCATATTTTATTCCTAAAAATTAGAATTTTGTTATGGTTACGCCTAAACTTACTTCCATGAACTATGCTTCATGGAGGAGGTTCTTCTTACTTGTTGTGTCCATAAAAAATACGTTAGGATTTCTAGATGGATCAATTCCTAAACTAGTACAATAAAGTCACCTTTATTTGCCTTGGATGCATAGTTACCTAGTTGCTATGTTCAATTTCTCAACCGATTACTATAATAGTGTTCTATATTGATAAGGCAGCTGTGATTTTGAAGAAATTAGGATAGAGGTTTCTGCATCTTGATGATTCAAGAATTTATCAATTGCAGCATATCTCCTGAGTAATATAACTCAAGTTATGAAATATGTTGATGCTTACTGTAATGAGCTGAATGGAGTTTAGGAGGAGCTACGTCTTTATAGGCCAATGCCTCATTGTACTTGTGGAAATTATAACATAAGATCTTTTCAAGTCTTTATTGATCTATAAGAAAAGGGTAATATGTTTAAATTCCTTAATGGATTAAACTAGACTTATTAGGGTATGCAATCTCAGATAATCAATATTGTGTAGATAAATAGTGTTGATCAGGCTTAAAATAGGGTGTTGTGAACCTTTATTTTTATACCCATAAATTTGGCTCATCAATACAAGCCATGGACTAAAATCGGGATCAAATTGGACTTAAAACAAACCTAGAAAGTTAAAACAAAATCCAGCAGAACCGAACCAGGCCAGACCGCGTGGGACCCAAGAATGTGTTTGGAGGCTCACATGTGCCCCCCTAGGCCGGCATGTGTGCTTCTGGCCTAGCATGGGCTCCACTGGATTGGCATGTGCTCCTCTGGCTTGGTGTGTGCTCCTTTAGCCTGGCATGTGTTCCTTTGGCCTGAGGTGTGTGCTTCTGTGCTGGCATGTGCACGGCTAGAAGGCTTATGTGCTGGCTAGTAGGTGTGTGCGCTTGACCTCCCGCATGAATGCAGCTTTTCTTGCCGACCAAGCTAAATTTTTTTCTATAAATAGGACCCTTCAGATTGCATTTTCAGAACAAGTTTTATCGAGACACTCTAGCAAATCTCTTACTCTAAACACTCATAATCGAAACCTCTACAAAATCATTCACTCATAACTGTTACTAAACACTACAGAGGCATATTCTAGTTTTGTGAAACCATTTGATCCTCCTATTTCGAAGCGATGAAGAGCAAAGGTATAATTCTTTTATCCTTTCATTTTTCTTTTAAAATCCTATAATCCGACATAGGTAATATTCACATATTCAAAAATTATTTTTTTTAATCCAAATCAAAATTGATTAATAACCTATTAGTTAATTTTTTTATATAAAAATGATTAGCTTCTGAACAAACAACCCACAAGCCCTCGCAAGAAGGGAGAACGACTTGGGGTTTTATTCCCATTTTACGGGAAAACGCCGACAATTTAGTCCAAGGCTTCAACTCCACTTTTTTTTATTTATTCATTTTTTATTTCTATTTTATTTCAGTTATATATTTGTGTATTTTCTGTTTATATTATTATTTGTTTGTTTTAATAACAATCGAGGTAATTCTTTCTTAGCACATACATACTAATGTAGGAATCTATCGAATTTACTTCCTAACATGTTTGTTGTTAGTTGAGTAAATTTGCCTTTTATTTTATTTTATTATTAGTTTATTGTTATATTCCAGCCATCTTTTTACATTAATGTTCACTGAAAAGGAAATGTGTGTCTTTCCTATACCTTATGGCTAGAGGAGTGATCCCATCTCCTTCTATTTATTATGTGTTTAACTTTTGGTTATTTTATTATTTTGTTGCCTTTGGGGATGTGTACTCTCCCTAGTACCAATCTGGTTAGAGGAGAGACCCTTATTTCTTTAATACTTTCATTTACTTGTTTTTCTTTATTTCTGTCATTCCTATTCTATCATTCATCCGATAATTTTGTTCATGCATCATATATAAAATGTTATAATTGTTCATTCATCATGATATAACTGCCATGCATTCATGAAATCTATTTTAACCAAGTCCATATGATTTTAGAGCTAAAATTGTTAGAAAATTGACATTTTTTTCTAAAAACTAATTTTCTATCCATCACGAGTCTCCGGATCCATATTTTGGTTTGAGGCTTATCTTTTCCATTGGCAAAATTATATTTTCATGGATTTAAAATAAAATTGGTTCCTTAATCACCAGAAAATGAAATATAAATGGTGACTCACATACACATTATGCACCTAACAGGCCCATAAGGCATTCTCCTCACGTGAGATTTGACAAACCAACGCCGTGAGCAATCTGAGCCCCCATAGTTGGTTTCCTTAAGCCTAAAGCCCGAGGTGCACTCGGTGGTCCAAGGGTCGGGGACTCATAGCTGAAGAATCCACTGGGAACATTTAAAACTAACAAAACAAAGTGGGCTATTTTTGATACAAAATTCCATTGGATAAAAAATCATAAGGAGTTGGTTCCATGCATCACTTCACATGCACCCTTTTTTCTAGTCAAACAAGGATAGAAAGTAACATCGAATGAACTTCCCTCCTTGGTAATGTGTTACCGATAGTGAAATCTTCCACCCCCAAGGCATACTCATAGATCCTTCCAGTGGGGATAATGAGGTTGCACATAGTTATTGGACCTACGTGAATCTCTTTGATTCACATGTGGTTAGGTATATCACACCTCTAGTCATTAGGTAACACTTCAAACCACCAAACCTCAAGTAATGCTTAGAGTTAACCCTAGGTCCATGTGCCCTAATCTTGATATGAACTTGTCATTATGAAACCATTTCATTCATCCATACATGCATTCATGCATCACTACACATAAGAAACATAAGCCAAGTGAAATTTTTCAAATTGGTTTATCCTACCTACCCTGTTTAAAAACATGCACCTTGTCTATTGTGGTCAAACTTCTCAAATGCTAATACCCTATCTCTTTTTTATCCAAAGGTAACCATGTCTAATGAGAATGCACCCAACCTCACTTTTATTGATGCCACCAGTCCTCAAGGCGACATTGCCACCATGCTAGCTGAGATCCTGAGAAAACAAGATAAAGGCCTCAAGAAATAAGAAGAGGCCATGGCCTCTATACTTCAAACTCAAGAATAGGTAATCCTAGGTAAGGTCCAAGTCATGATGGCCCAAATTGGTGTCCATCCTACCAATAATGCATCTAGCTCCTCCAACTTTGGCAAGGAGCCTTTGACTAAAGATGTTGTTGTCATCCTCTCACCAACTGACCGTAGGGTTACTACACCAACTTTCCATCTCACAGATCCTTTCCAAAAGGGACCCAAGACTATCCTCTCCTTAAAGTCTTGGTTGAAAAGTATGAAAAATATGGCACGATCAAGGAGAGAGATGATATGGTTGATGGCAAGTCTCTCAGTCTATTCCCTAATGCAAAGCTACCTCTTAAGTTCTAGATGTCGATCTTTAAGAAGTTTGATGGCACAACCTGTCCCAAAACACATCTTAAGATTTATGATGGTTCTCTTCACCCTCTAGGCATAGATAGTTAGCTCCTTGCTTAGTTGTTTCAACAGTGACTTTCTGGAGCTGCTCTAAGATGGTTTATAGATTTAGACGATTCCCAAAAATGAACCTGGGAGTCCATTTGTAATGTTTTTGTAAAGCAATACAATTATAATGAAGTTGATATTACTAGAAGGGGTCTTGAAACCACTAAGAAAAATCCCAAAGAGACCTTTTCCTCATTCATTGCAAAGTGGAGGAAGAAAGCCTCACAAACGGTTAACAGATCAAGTGAATCTGAATAGATCGATATTATTGTTAAAAACTTGCTTCCTGTGTATCGAGGCCGACTGATCACACAATATTTACCAACTTTTAAAGCTTTAATTTGCATTAGCTCACGTATCGAAGAAAGAATCGATGCTGGCTTCATTAAAGATGAATCTCAAACTTCCTCCTCTAGATTCAAGAGGCATGTTCACTAAGGGAATGTCACCCAAAAAGAGGGTAATGCCAATACTATTTCTTCCTACAAACCGATTTAGTTGGAAAGGAGAAAGTTTTCTTACATAGGTGGATTTCCACTTAGTGCCATTTATAAGAAGTGCTTAGATGGCAGAGCTATCACACCATTGGAACCAAAGCCCATTGCAAATCCACTACCCAAAAATTTCAACATGAATGAGAGGTGTGACTATCACCAAAGGCCCGGCCATAAAACAGACAATTGTAAGGCTCTTAGGTACCACATCCAAGATCTTATTGATTCTAAAGAGCTCCTTCCTGCCTCTCTACCAAACATTACCTCAAACACTCTTCCTGATCACAATGTTAATGCCATCTTAGTAGAATTTGATGAAGGGTATTATACTCATCTGATATATTCTGTTGAGAAGCCTTTGAGTAATTATCATTATTTTGTAGATGACCTACCTTCCTTAGGAAAGTCTATCTCCCCTAATTACTCATTTGCTATGGATGACCTATCTTCTATAGGGAAGTTGATCCAAAGTGACAACTATTGTGTCATAGACTTGATAAATATGAGAGATAAAATTGATGTTATTACTAGAAGTGGGAGAGTTGTGTAAGCACTTATTGCTCCACCTTAAGCTAGCAAACCAGTGGCTCCATCTAAGGGTACCCCTGAACCAAAAGAGGACCCCGTATTAAAACAACACAAGAAAACTCAGGCCAACGTTTCAATCTGGAGTTTAATCATGGCATCCTATCCTCATTATTAAGCTCTTTTCAAGGCTTTAAATCAATGCCAAGCTCTAATAAACATTTCTCCAGATAGTTTGGTGGCCTCTATTACAAGTGCTGCAAAAGGAGCATCCATTCTTTTACTAATGATTAAATCCCACCAAGAGGACCCCACAGTGATGCTATTTAAATTATTGTTATTTCAAGGGAGAAAATTATCCAATGGCCCTTATTGACAATGGGTCTGCTCTGAATGTGTGCCCACTTAAGGTGGCAAGTTATCTGGGACTAGAAACGACTGATTTCACTCCCTCATATCAGATATTAAGAGCTTATGATAATTTTAAAAGGGAAGTTTTAGGGATGAAGACTCTGATAGTTATCCTAGGACCCATATATTTTGAAATTCTCTTTTAAATCATTGATGTGCCTTAATGCTTCAACTTGCTCCTTGGATGACCATGGATTCATCAATCTCAGGCAGTGCCATCCACCTTACAACAAAGGGTTAAATTTTGGTTTAAAGGTGGGATAGTCACTATTAAAGCTGATATATCTAGAAAATCCAAAGTCTCGGACACTATTCTTATTCTAGAGATCCAACCTAAGTTGTCAGCATATCCTTTATCTGGCTTTTCATTTGTTCTGATCATTAAAATCACTAAAAAACTGAAGGAGGCGATCTCTCTAGACTTTCATCTTTACTGTAATCCCATGATTGCTAATATCATGAAGAAAATGGCCTATTTTCCTAGGATGGTCCTGAGAAAGAATCAATAAAGAATCAAGTCTTTTTCTGAACCTTGGGTCTGTTATGTAACTGGTATCACTATTCATGGCTTCGAGGTTTTCTTTGATATAAAGCTACTACCTAAAGATTTCCATTCGATCTATTTTCTGACTCAAGACTGGGAGGAGAATATGGAAACTATTCTCTTTGAAGAAATAGATTTTCTTTATGACAAAGAGGAAAACACTGACCTTTCTACCTTGATCAATCCAGTCCAACAAAAGCCTAATAATTGGTCCTTTGAAGCAAGCCTCTATCAACCAGTTATGGCTGAGTCTAAATTTGAGTTATCTGAATCTGAGTTTGAGTCCTTTAAGTCTTTTAGAACCTCTGAGTCCTTTGATGATGTAACTAGTCCAACTGGCTTTAATTTTTAGTATGACGTAACTGTGGACCTCTCTCCTATTCAAGTCAGTAAAATGAGCAAGTTTTCTTGCTACGATCATGTCTCATTGTTTTCTTTTGATGTTCTAACTTATGAATCTAAACTTAATAAAATAGAAAAAGAGAATGATAAAATAAATAAAATAGCATATGTAGTTAAAGAGCCCATTAATGCTGGCACTCATGATATTAAAAAAAACTACATTCATTTCATATGCATGCTCAAATAGATATGATACTGAATTAATCATCAAGAAATTTGAAGACTATTTCACCTTGAAGCCCAGTGATATGACCGGTCTCAATCCAAGCATTGCCATCCACAAGATTCCAACTTATCTAGATTGTAAGCCCATTAAATAGAAACTAAGGCATAGAAGAGCGGCATGGTCCCTCCCAATAAAGGAAGAAGTGACCAAAAAGCTATCACACCAATTCATTAAATCTATTAGCTACCCATCTTGGTTAGTAAACATCGTCCTAGTACCAAAGAAAGATGACAAAGTTATAATGTATGTAAACTACCGGGATCTAAACAAGGCTTGCCCTAAAGATAATTTTTCTCTGTCTTGCATTGAATTATTGGTAAATGCACAAGTGGGCTCAGAAATGGTTTCCTTAACCGATCTAGTCGTTAGATACAATCAAATCCTAGTACATCCTCCTGACAGAGAGAAGACAGCTTTCATCACAGAATGGGATACTTACTATTACAGAGTAATTCTATTTGGACTAAAGAATACCAGAGCTACCTATCAGAAGATGGAAACCACTACCTTTCATGACATGATGCACCAAGACGTGGAAGTATATCTTGATGACATGGTTGTCAAAGGCACTACTGTTGAACAACAATTGTGAGAAGTAGAAAAGTTCTTCCTTAGACTTCACTGATACAATCTCAAACTCAATCCTGCCAAGTGCATATTTGGAGCCTTATATGGAGTCTTCCTTGGTCACATGAGCAGTAAAAAAAAGGAATCGAGATCGATCCCTTCAAGTCCAAAGTAATACTTGACATGCCACTGTTAGACTGACTGGTTTAGCAATCTTATTTTGATGATAACAAAACTATTTTAATTTAGATATGTTGTATGTTTTAAGTGTTGCAGATGTTCATTAGATGTGATGCCACCTAATACTATCAGAAGCCAATGCATCTAACGCTACTTAAAGAAGGTTCAGAAGTGATGACTTATTTAGTTTTAGGTAGCTTAGATTTTAGGAATTTTTATTTAGTCTTATTATCAAATTGATCACTTTTTGTCATGCTCAATATTTTACACGTGATCTTGTACATATCATAAAAATTACCTTAGGACAAAAATCATCTTTTAGAAGCAAAATGAATTTGTCAGTATGCATCTAATAGCATAAAATTAACTTTCAAAATATTCTTCTATGTATTGGTTCAAACGGTAATATGTCAGGAACATTTAATATTTTCTTCCAATTCTAACACTGTTCACTCGACCTATTCTGTCCTTCTATCTGACTGACTTGTTAAATCAGTTACAGACATATCCAATATTTT
>CAOJBK010251939.1:0-10479 GCA_948294925.1 Codiaeum variegatum
AAAGCTACCTCAAGTTGTTCTTCAGTAAATGAATCTTTCTGGACATTCCATGTATCCGCATGAGTCCGTCGGAACTCGGCAACTGCCTTTGTAACTGTAGTTTTCACAGGTGATGGCTCTCCCCCAAAACGAGCCAGTAGAGTTACATGCTCAGGCAACCACCTAAAAACAAACAATCAAAGACAACATGCTGAGAAATCAGTAGCAATTAACTATCAAAACTCAGACCTCTAGATTATTCTATCTATTCCTTTTAAAAGGCAACAAACAAACTTTACATACAGAGCGGAAAAATTGGACTTTTGCAACAAAGTCTAATTTGAAAAATAAATAGAGCTCATATTCAAAGAATTCTATGCCTAAATCAATTAAGGGTGAGGTCTAGTCAATCCACACTGGATTTATTTTCTTGCCTGAAAAACCTCAACATGATCTAAATCCAACTTACAAGGATCATTTGACTGGCTGAGAATTTGAAAAAATCCATCTACACTATATGGATCCAAATATGCAGATTAAATATACATACAAGTCTACATGACACATGATACTGATGAACCTAAGCCATATTGAGAACTTTATACACACTAAATTAACACAAAAGAGCAAGACTCTAAATTAACCTAAGCCATATGATGCTTTCTTCAAAGCACACATTGATGATCAGGTTACTCAGACCCATGTCTTGCCTTTTCCAACACCTGCAACTAACTCACTTTTACATTTCCTGCAACTCTGTTAATACATAATTTTGAAATCTCCTAGCATTAGACTTGCTTCAATGTAATCTGAATTTTCCATGGAAGGTTTAAAATTAATTGACAAGAAAATCTTTTTAAATTTGAACTTTTGCCTCAAAAGACATTGCAAGTCACACTTAACTGATAGTCCATATGAATTTAACTGCTAACCCCACCGGTAATATTATAATTCCAACAATGAACTATAATAGAGCCTATCAGCTCATTACACAGCATTCAAACGGCCATAACAGATGTACTCACAAGCTTTAATGACGCTACATCATTCAAACTAATTGCTTTTTCTTAGATATCAGTCTTATTTTTTCCTTTTTTTTTCCATAGGAACTAATATTATTACAGCATTGTTCAGAAAAAATATGGAATAAATAATTGCCATTATCAGTATGTACCTACCTGGGCATATCATATGGGACAGATAATACAGAAGCTGCCAAAGCAAGCACAGCACCATGAATAGATGCTATTGATTGACCAGATTTTACATTCCTGCACTCGTATAAAATTCGTTATCAAATTATTGACATGAAATCCTTTGCGAAGAATTACTATGCAATTACTAAACCACACATGGAGAAGTGCAAGCATGGAACAACAAACAAAGATGATGGTAAAAAACTGCAAAAGCGTGAGCATGGAACAACAAAGATGATGGTAAAAAATTGCAAAAGCATGCAATATCCTTGCTTCTCTGAAAATGAATTGACTTTCAAATAATTTTCTTTTGCAAGATGCACACTTTATATTCATGCATGACAAATATGTTAGCACGCCTCAAGAACCAGTACATGAATCTGCCCATGTCGTTGTTTCCCGGTTCCTTGAGAAGGTAAATTCTAGCAAACATATAACACCACTTACCTCTGTTTTCTCTTCTTTTGGATGTCATTTGCCTCTGTGAAAGCTCTATCGCGAAAGTTTCTAGCAAGATCGTCATCCCCACCCTTCATTAGACCTGCTAGAACTGCTGCAGAATGCTCTCTAACCTGAGAAAGATAACAAGAATTTAAATTGGAAGAAAGAAAACTTTTTTAGGGAAAAAAAAACTGAGCTAAAAGAAAATAGAGTAAATCCTCCAATAATATATGCTCCATAGATGATATATCGAAAATTTATTAAATATTTTAAGTATTAACTTGCCAAGTTTATGATGGTCAAAAACTATAAAATAGTTAAGATACCAACATATTCACGGAAAATATAAGTAGATAAAATACTTATGACGTACAAACATGAAATGAGAGGAAGAATCCCACTTTCCTTTTTCTCAAGGACCCATTCCATCAATTTTGGTAGAATGCTTCAAACCATAATAAGAAAAGGACAAGAAAGGGACAAAAAAATTGATCATGTACTCACTACCCCACCATCCCATTGGTGTTCAAACACCCTAGAGGGAATCTAGTTGCCCGCTGCCACCCCCCAACCAGCCCAAAAAAAAATGATTTTCACCAAAAGTTAATAATTATTTAGTAGTTGAATCATTAATCCAACATGGAATGAAGTTGGTTCCTCAAAATTTTATAGTTCAATAAAATTATTAATTACTGAATAATATGAGGTGCGTTGTAAATTTCTTAGGTAGAGTACTCCAATGGACAAAAGAATCATGCCATTTTAAGATATCCAGCTTCTTGTATTTTATTTCAGGAGCCTTGAACTTCTTTAACCAAACTATTGTCAAACTATTGACCGAAGAGGAGATATTTGGACCACAGTGGTATCTAATTAATTATACAATTATCCTTCAATTCAAGATTCAGCCAGGAACTTACTTCTACTTGATTGTCTCTCAGTAGATTCTCTACAGTGCTCCAAATCTGTTGTTTCTTTGCCCTTGAGAGAATAAAGGTGTGCCTGTCACAGAAAAATAGCACACAACTTCATTAGAATCCACATTTTAAGAAAGTCAATTACTCCAGTCTCAAGCTGATCTCCACAAAAATAATTACAAACCTACATCACATCTATCAAATAGAGATCACAAAGAATGAAAATGGGACAAGAAGCTCATTGCTACATAACAATGTATTCAATTTGGAAGAAATTTGATATCTCAATACAATCAGGCCCTGTGCAATTGAAACAATCTAATTAGAGGTGTAATAGAGCCGAGTCGAGCCCGATTATTGGGTTACTCGAGCTCGAGCTAGAGCCCAGTTTTGAATAGCTCAAACTCGAGCTCGAGCTCGAGTATAATTATCGAGCTCGAGCTTAAGAGAGTAAGAGAATAATTGAGTCAAGGTTATTCAACATGGTATCAAGCTCGACTCGACTCGATTACTTAAATTTTCAAAGAAACTCAAGCTCGACTCGATTGCTTAAGTTTTCAAAGAAACTCGAACTCGACTCATTAAAATGATAAATAATAATAATATATAAAGGGTAAATCGTAAATATAAAGAAGCTCGATAGGCTCGATTAGGCTCGCGAGCCTATCGAGCCGAGTAATACAGAGCTCAAGCTTGACTCGACTAACTGCTCGAGTTCGATTAAATCGAGTCGATCCTAAGTAGCTCATGAATAGGCTTGACAAACTTTCACCCCCCCTAAATCCGATGCATTCAGAAAGTGCTTACCTGTACATGAAAGTGCGCAGATATGTCAGAGTAGCTGATCTGGTCCGCCAGTTAGGATCATTGGCTGCAGAAAGAATCACTGAAACAACCCTCTGAAGATGAGGTTCCCCAAAAACCCTCCACTTCAGCAATTCAAAAGAAGCCTTGGCCAGGGTTGACAAATCTTTATTTGATGTTTCCTATAACAAGTCAGCAATATTCATCAGATACTATTGATTCATGAAATTGCTTCAAACAACTTCAAAATGGCCTAATGCATAATTTAGCCCATTGGAAAAAATTTATTACACCCCTAAATTTTGTTATCTCCAAGGTCGCCAACCTTGTTGATTTTGATAACAACAAAACTAAAAGAAAATAAGACGGCTTTTCGTATAAGATTTTTTCCCAGTATTTGAAGGAATTAAAAAAAAAAAAAAGCACTTCGTCAATGGATGATTTTATGGAGTGCTTGAAAAATTGTTTACAGGATACTGAAGATAGAAGATGCTTGAAAGATTGTCTTTATATCTTACAATTGTCTTTATATCTTACAATCCAAGTACTAGGAAATGATAATTCCCTTTTGAGCAAGCATTTTTGAATGTTTAATATTTTCCCAAGTGTGTTTAAAGAAAAATAACTTCCATATTTCTAAAACTGTTTTGGATCTTCTTTTCTGTCTCGAGTATGAGATGCCTAACATTAATCATCTAATAGAAGAAAGCAGCAGGATCAAAAGCAGCTCTAGTTATTATATTATTGATTAATTCAGGGCTTTGTACAAGGAAAATGGGAAAAAATCTCAGAGGTAACTTCAGTTCGAAACCAGCATTATTTGAAAATCCCTATAAATGGGGATTTCAAAGTCCTCTTCCAGAAAAAGGGGATTTCAAAGGTTAGGCAAAGACTTGAAAAATCTTTAAATAGTCTAATTAACACACACACACACACAAACACACCCCCCAAAAAAAAACTCTCCTCTGGCTGCTACACAGTACCTGTACTTTTATTGGAACCTTTTGCACCCGTGACTCATAGTTTTTGCAACACACTGACACCAAATAATCTTACCAATAAGTAATACCCGTGTTTCATGTGCGATAAAGTGAAGATACAGAGCATTTTTTCTCCCTTATTTTATGTGCAATGGATTTGCCTGGGCTAATACATACCGATTAAGAAATTTTAAATTATGTGTGTCTGAAGACATTTCTTCTACCAACAATTACTCCTTTTCTCTTTTTTTTTCTTTTTTTTTGGGAGGTACTCCTTATCTCTAATCATTCTATAATATTTAAGATGTTATCATAAAATAAATTGTTGAAATCCAAAAGACTCAGGCAAATCAAACCAACATATATTACCAGTTTTATAGCCTTTGAGCATATTGAACCAAGATATTGTCAACCTATCATATTTGAATGTTAAGTATGACGGAGGGGGTGCACCCGAGTACCAATAAGTTTTTCCCGAAAAATTCAGGGTTTTCAGTAGACTCCATAAGAACACAATTCAACTTGCCACATTGAGCCACGGAGTAAGCTCTCAGTGTCAAACCATGAGCATCTAAAAGATATGATTACCAATTTACCAGGTCCAGGCTAGAGTCCAAGATATTAGACCATTTATTTTCCAAGGTTTTACAGTTTAAGAAACAAAGAGCAACTCCATTTGAGAGGAAGAAAAAATCTTTCAATTTGCATCAGTTTGTGATTCCGTACAGTCAAAGCATAAAGGGGGTATTAAAATAGAGTTTAATACTGTTGAATAAAAACTACAGTCATCAAATCGGATGCTGATGCAAACCAGCCAACTCATATCAAATAATATTTAAAAAAAAAACATCTTGCATACCTGCAATGAAATTACAGGATAGAGGAACCCCACTATAACATCCAGCAAATAAGATGATCTTCCAGATTTCAGAGTTGAGATAATAAAATGAAATAGCTAAAAGGAAAAAGGGAAATTCATCAATTATAGCTTCTAAGAGAGAGAGAGAGAACAAATTCTTAAGCAATTCTAAGAATTAGTACCGTTTCCATCCACTTCACATCATCTTGTGCATCCCAATTCAAGGACCCATTTTGAGGTACAGTCCGTGTTGGTATTTCCAGATTATCTGAAGGGCTAGTTTTCTGAATACTTGTGACCACATCTGAAGCTCGTTCTGTCAGTAAGAGAACCCAATTTTTCTTTTCATGTTGGCTATCAAAGCCAGCATTCACTCCTTCACTAGAGTGATCTTGAGAAAATGATGACTGAAGGCGAATGTTCGAGCACAAAATCGACAGGGTAACACCGATAGCTTCCCTGACCTGTACCATGAAAAATTAAGATCAAACCAGGATCCCATAATATAATCGTGGGGGATCGTTTCACAAAATTTGCTGAGGAGAATTATTTGGTTTTCCTCGTTTGTTTCCTTTTTTTTTTCTCTACTTTTCCATTTGATTCTTAGCAGTTAAAAATCAATAGACATAGAACATATCATGCTTACTTGGGCTGATGAATGGCACATATTATCCAACAACTCATTAAGAAGTTTATTATGAAGGTCCATCTCAGCTAAAAGCATTTTTCGCGGTGAAACTTCAATGAGTGCAGCTGAAAGAAAAGTGTAGCGCTTCGCGACAATGGTTGTAGTCACAGCTGGAGGTAAAGGTGTCATCAAGCAGTCCAAAATTTGTTGCCTCAAAAGAGGAACTCTGTTGCCATATTTTCCTTTTCCGGTAACTGCATAGCGTATGCAAGCTGCCCATTCAGGTACAGATTCCACCGATTGAGAAAGAATTATACTCTGCAACTGAACCATCATCCAATTGTCCCATGCTTCTAAAAGACCATCAACATCAGAATGCAGCACTCCAGCCAATGCTTCAGCAGCAACACACTGCTTAGACCTTTCCTTAGCATTTGCAAACTCCTCCAATGTACTCTTAAGCGCCAATAAAACAGGTACACCACACTCTTGTATCAGCCGCTTAAAAATTCGTGCAAAATTTGAGTAAAAGGTATCATTTCCTAATAAAGAGATCCAACTTGGAGTGCGTGGCCAGGATGCGGAAAAGTCGAAATAAAACCGGGTGATTGATTTGTCTGCAAGACTTTGAAAAGAAGAATTTCCATGACTTCCTCTAGATGTGCTATCAGTATCAGTGATTATATGAACATGAGAAAGACTATTCAAAGTCTCATTAAAAAATCCATCTTCCTGAAAAATGCCTGTTAATGCCCCTTCAAGAGATGACTTGGTACTTGTGTGTAGCTCCCCAGAAAACACTGGCTTACTCTCAGCTGACAATTTGTAAGGTGACTCTTTTAATAGTGTATTAAGTGCTGAGATTGCAAGTATCCTTGTCTGAGGTAGTTGACTCTTTAAATTTTTTAGGAAGTGACCTGAAAAGGAAGGAAAGAAAGTATTCAAAATCCAGTTTCATTTAATCAATGGAGAATTGTAGTGAGAAAGCAGAGGCAATTCACAAGACAAGGAGAAAAATTGCTAACCAGCAGTTTCACTCAGTACTTTTGAAGAGAAGTTTGGATCACTTCTAGATGTCATAGCCAACAAAAGCAGAACCCTATTAGCCATCAGGTTATATCTGACAAGGAAACGAATGAATGAGTTGAGGAAATATCCAAGGGTTAAAAATATATCCAAAACAAAGAAGCTTGAACTGACCAAACAGAAAAGGAAAAAAAAAAGAGCAAACTTTAACAGTTTGAGGTATCTTTGGTTGGTTTCGGCTGACAAAATATAAGCGAACATTATGGTTTGTGTACCCAACCTCAAAATACACATACAGACACAAACTTAATTCCAATAGAGAGGAAAAATAAAAGGCAAACTTCTAGAAGCTAATGTTCCTTTGAGTAAATTTTTGTTTCCCCTTTTCTTTTAACTCTTCTAGTTGCAGTCTTTCTTTCTTCAACTAATTCAATTATTGACTTTTGCAAGGCCATGAGGATAAAATGGAAGTTTTATAATGCATATGCATGCATTTAAGAAAACAACTTACATGTAAACAAAAAAGGAAAGTTTGTCATAAAATAAAGTACTCCCTCCGTCCCAAAAAAAGGCTTGTTTTCTCTTTTCACAATCATTAAGAAAGTACAATTAATAGGATGACACTAATTAATAATTAATGAAACTCAAGAATTTGAATTATCTTTTTAGTAGATATGTACATTAGATAAGGGAATTTGACGAAAAAATGTATTTAATAGTTTTGAAAACTGAGGAAGTTAGTTAAACAAGTCCATTTTTTTTGACATAAAATTTAGTTAAACAAGTCTATTTTTCGGGTGAAGAGTATATATATATATATATATATATATATATATATATATGTTTCAGTTTGATCCCCGAACATTTTCCTTCTTCATTGTTGTTTTGGTCCATCTAATAGGTTTTCTGAACCAGTAAAATCAAGCTTGGGAAACCCATATACATCCCCTAAAGAAGCTATAACATCAAAAGTTCGAAAAAATTTTGGAAGTCTAAAGTCCAGATGATTAATAATTTCTTCTACAAAAAGGTTCCAGTCAAAATTAACTGCATTTCCATCCACATCAATGATGAACCTTAACCACCCAGAATTGTTTAAGGCAACTAAATGGCCTTCACCAACAGGCCAAAACCATTTGTGTGATGAAGGCATTCCAGAAACAAATATGAAGAGAACAAGAACAATCAGATATATACCGCCAATGCAAGCCAGTAGAATCGAAGCTCATAGATCCGATCTGAGAAACCAAATCTGAAAAATCTGGTCCATCTACATCATTGTCTGATGACTTGAAGATGGCTCTAGATACTCCAGAGAAGTGGATGTTGTACTTGACAAAAAGCTGTGTTGGCTCTCAAAATATGAGAGCGCAAGAAATTAAGAAATACAACATATAAACCAACAGATATGAGAAATCTTACTTCATTAATTGCTTTCTGGGCTTTCAGTGATTCGTGATGTGAGCTACAGGATAAGGTAGGGAGAAGTGAGTGTCTGTAACCAATAACAATTAATTGCAAACTAAAGAAGAATTCCACTATTCCACAACGATTAGATAAAACCATTAAGTTTCAAAGGTCACCTTGAAAGAATTCCAAGAAGAAATGAAGATAATGATTTTGGATCCTGAAATCAAGGATAATGGTTCAGGAGAAAAAACATATTTCCAAGTATTTGTTTTAACCAATTTCCACTGAATGATTACCACTGACAAATGCTTGAGAACAGTTTGTGTCGAAAGAACTGCACAAGAACCTAGAACTGCATATTCCGGTGAGCTGGCGTTCCGCAAGTGTTCGGTAAATGAGAGCACACACTTTGAAGTCAAAGACGGCCATCTCTTCATCATCTTCAGCAGTGACTTTCCAGCAAGTCTGGACACCAAGTCAGCAATGTAAATCAAATATTATAAACACGAAGGTTGCTAGGTACTTCAACTATGCATGGGTATAAAAAATCTAGCCTAAAATAAAAAAAGGAAACCAATTGTACAAACCTACAAAAGCCAAGAAACAAGAACACACACACAACAATTAAGCAAATCCCTAATAGAAAACAGAAATAACAACATAATAACCAAGAGTAACACAATGAATAATATCAAATGTGTAACAGTATCTGATCTCACATTAACAAAATGTAATAGGCACACACATATATATATATATATATATGATTAGGTTCTCCAACTTCAACAGCTAACTTTTGAGGTTGGCTTTCCCGTGACTATATATACTCTCAACATTTCTAACATGGTATGAAAGCCTAATAGATCAGAGGATCCAACCAAATCATATTTTTCAAGTGTCACCGGATTCTTTGATTCACCTAGTTGGGCTCTATCACTCACCCACTAGAACTTGAAGAGATAAAGGGGGTTTTAAAAATTCGAGTATACGATTCCATATAGGTAAAATGTAAGAAGTTGAATAGGTATATATATGATTACGTTCTTTTCCCAACTTGGTTTAAAAAAAAAAAAATTGATTGGATTCTCCGACCTCAACAACTAAATTTTGAGGTTGGCTCTCCCATGATTTTAAATGTTCTCAACATTTCCAAAAAAAAATGCAAGTGCATCACCCCCACAACCCGATACCCCCCAACCCCACCTCCCACCAATTGTCCTCCACTATAGGAAGTGAAGAGAGTATGAGGTAGGCAAAATTTAATAATATAAAGATTATAGAATGGTGGATAACTTACACACGAACAGTTTCATAGCTATGCAAAGACAAGTTCAGTAGATCTTCCATTAAAAGAATTGCATGGTCTGATGGATAAAAACTCCCACTTGTACGAAAAAGATGATAGGAAGATTGTGATGACCTCCATGTACTGTGCATGTACGCCTTGTCAATAAGAGCCCATCTAGGCCTGAAAACCAAGAAAAACTCCACTGTCTAAACACTATGAATTTAATGTTAAGACTTCTTAACATGACACAAGAAATAATGCAGGGAAGGTCTCACAGTAACAATTCTTACCTTTTCTTTCCTTTAGAATGAGATGACACAATGAAATTTATTGGAGGCTCTACGATTGCAGCAGACTCCAGCTTCCAAGCCTGCCTGTGATTTGACCACTCATCATACTCCAAACTACCTGTTCGAGAAGTGGATGTCAAAAATAAGCTTGAACAAAATGCTTATCCAACACATGCAAATTTTAGGGAATTCAATTCATTCAGATGAAGTGTCTGTTACCATAGTTGCCCAAGGCATCCATGATACGAACAATAAGTATCAGAAGGATGCTGTCATCTGATTTTTTCTCTAGCAGGTACCTGCCAATGTACAGTCAATATTTTAGAAAATAAGAACTAGTGAAATTGGAAAATTAAATAATGATTTCCATATGCTAAATATTACCTGCACGCTGTGTGAATAATGTTAGCAGCTTTCTCACGCAGATCAATGCTGCCAACAGTTGCACCTGTTGCTCCAGCTATCAAGAAAGAAGCACGGCTTGGATCTTCAACAATTCCATTCCTGGTGGATGGCCTAAAATCAGGTAAGCAAGATAAAACACCTTGCAATGAAGAATCAATACGCAATAGAGTCACTTTCAAGTGCTCTTTTTCGCTTCCTGCTAACAAGTTGCAAGTAATTAGAAAATAAAAAATAATAATGACAAAAGCAAGTAACT
>CAOJBK010252145.1:0-10487 GCA_948294925.1 Codiaeum variegatum
CCAAAGTCATTTCAATTAGTCATACCCATTTGTATCTCATACAAACTAAGACATAATTGAAATTTTCCTTTTGTGAATTGAATATCAAGATATGCTAGGATCCTTGTAAATTTAATTACATGTTCAATTCTATCATCATTACCAATTAATTAAACTCTTTAATTAATTATTAATATGATACATATAAGTTAATGGGAATCACCATTTGGTATGTAACTTACTAGGTTCATGTCCTAATTGGCAATGAGATAAAGAAAACTCTTTTCTTCTTACCAAGTGTGTTAACCTAATTCCACACTTAGTGCCATAAGTCATGAGTGACGTTTAGCATAACATATCACGACTACCTAATTAGAAATAAATGTCAGTAATCATATCCTTGACATAAACATGGACCTCCCAATCATAATTACCATGAACTCAAATCCCTTCATTATGGATTCTCGATCTCAGCTGAAGTCAAACCCTATGTGCTAGATCATATAACTTTTATCCGATATGAGTTCTCTATAAACTGATTCCAAACATACCACAGATTATGGCCACCACATGCCATATACCAATACGTGACTTGCATCAGTATGGAAGTAATAACAAACCATAGCCTCTAATATGCCAGATAACATGTCACCTCAAGCCTAAGGATTATATGCATAATCATAATCTAGATGATGCGATATTGACTAGTAGGTAACGACCCATGTATCCATCATCTAACGTCACTGTTCAACTACTCATCTCATGAGTGTGCTCACATGTTGTCACGACATCAAATGTATGTAGCATGTGACTCACTGCTTCTATACTAATAAGTATCTCATACTTATCATGGATGACAACAGAGGTAATGGTCTTCTGGATTAATGGTGTTTCTACCAATAATCCTATGACCATGAACAACCTTTAAAGTATCTGTTAAAAGGGCAATCTGTCACTCATATTCTCAAAATCTTTGAGAATAGATTCCTTATAGAATACTTAAAGGACATATACACATTCATTACAAGGAATGTTTTCACTTAAAGAACATATATACTAAAGCCAGATAGGTTTTTGTTTACATTCACATGTTGAATGTATGCTCTAGAGCATACACTGCTAACACAAGCTTGTCAAATAGAAATAGAGATGTATGAAACTAGCATGGTCCATTCCAATTAAGGAGGAAGAGTCTAAGAAACTCTCTCATCAGTTCATCGAACCCATCAGTTATCTATCTTGGTTGGAAACCATCGTCTTAATGCCAAAGAAGGATGGGAAAATCAAAATGTGTGTAGACTATTAAGATCTAAACAAAGCATTCCCTAAGGATGATTTTCCACTACCTCATATAGATCTTTTAGTTAATGCATTACCTAGTTTAGAGATTGTTTCCTTAACTGATCTGGTCACCGGATACAATCAGATTCTAGAACATCCTCTGGATAAGGAGAAAATAGCTTTTATATTAGAGCGGGGCATTTACTATTATAGAATGATACCTTTCAGACTAAATAATTTCAGAGCCACCTATTATAGGGTGGAAACCACAATCTTCCATGACATGATGTATGGAGAAGTGGAAGTCTATGTTGACGACATGGTCATTAAAGGCACTACGGCTGAACAACACCTGCAAGCACTGTAAAAGTTCTTCCTTAGACTTTACCGATACAACCTGAATCTCAATCCAGCCAAGAGCATATTTGGATACTCATTTGGAGTGTTCTTAGGTCTTATAGTTTTCAAGAAAGGAATTGAGGTTGAACCCTCAAAGTTTAAGGCAATCATTGACATGCTACCTCCAAAAATTGAAATGAAGATAATTTGGTTTCTAGGAAACCTTCAATATATCAGTTGGTTCATCCACCAGTTAGCAAACACCTGTGGTCCTATATTCAACCTACTCAAGAAGAATTATGTTGTGCTTCCACCGCAACACCCGCAAGTGCACGGGGTCGTACCAAATAATATAACCGGTGAGTGCTGGTATCGTTCTCCCGAAGGATTGCATGGATTGAATCGCTCAAGCACCAGCTCAATCAACTAGACTATTGTCTAGCTCATAATTAATTATTTTGATTGAAGACTAAGAACTAAATTAAATTTAAAACTTAAATTAACTAATAGATAATTTAACAAAAGTTAAAAACAAGAATAAGATTCAATAAGAGAAATGTCTCCCTAGACTTTGACTCATAATTGATAAATTGTATGGGTAATCAACAACTCAATGAAAATTCAAGGCAAACAACAAGTGGGTTTTCATAAACAAATAAGGTTGAATCTTTCTCAAGCAAGCAAACCCCTAATTTCGAAGTAAAGGTTTGGAATCTCTTCTCACAACCAATCAATTAAGAAAAGCATTAAGAACATGTGAAATAAACATAAACCCTAGGCATCCATACTACTATCTCTAGCAAGCATAGCAGAACCAAATGATTTTGAGTGTTCAAAACCTAAACTTTATATCTCTAGCAAAGAATAGATAATAATAATCATCAACAAGCATGCATTGAAGATGAAAAGTGCATAAAATTTAAATCAAAATCAATACTTGAAGAGAACCATAAACATTCGTTGAGCAAAATAATTGATTAATCTATACAAATGTCAAATACTCATCTAATCTAGGTAGACTAAAAGTATTTAGCTCATAACAATAAGATTACAACACAAAATAAAAGAGAAAGAGAAAAGAGTTAAGAAACCCATATGGATTCTTAACATCTATACCCAAACCCTAAATAACCTTATTAAATCTTGAGTTGGACCTTGATCTTGAAGTGTAAATCTTCCTTGAATCTTGGTTCTTGACTAGTTTTTCTTAGAAACATAGCTCTCCTAGGGTTTTGAACTAAGAAACTTCAAAACTGTCAAAAAGTCCCCTCAGTTTCTCTATTGTCTTCTATACAATTGGATTTTTACGTGGTCACAACCATGACCCATGGCATGATAAAGTCTCCCATTTCTTCCTTTTTGGTACAGTAGCATCTTGGGGAATCACAACCTCTGGTCACAATCGTGACTCCAGGTCGTGACCAGGTGAATAGCTATTGTATCACTTTTTCTGCCCTATTCTTCTTGGTACAACAACCCTTTTAACAGTCATGGGCTCTGGTCATGGCCATGACTACCCTTGATGCCTTGTTCCAGCTTATTTTTACTCTATTTGCTCCCAAATTTGATATTTTTGCTTTGTTTAGCTCTGGACTGAGGTTTGGGCCTAGAAAAGCTGAAAAACACTAAAACAAGCACATCAAATGTAGTTTGAATTGGATAATGGCAAAGAAATGAAGTGAAAATTTGGTATATTTGTCCATTATTAAATTCCTCTAAATATTAGAATGAGGAATGCCAGAAAGCCTTTGAACAAATAAAGCAGTGCCTTTTAAATTTACCAATTCTATAACCTCCTAGGCCGGGTGCTATGTAGGCTCAAATGCTCTAGATTCCCATAAGGAAAACACCATCCACTATTTGAGAAAAAGTATATTGACATACAAGCTTAAATATAGTTACATTGAAAAGCTCTGTCTGGCTCTGGTATGGGTGTTTTATAAACTAAGACACTATCTAGGGGTATACATCATACATGTCCTCAACGATAAAAGTCCACTCAAGTACCTTATGGAGAAACCTATCCTTGATAGTAAAATGGCTAGATGGATGTCAATCATAGTAGCGTATGACCTTAAGTATGTTCAAAGGAAAGCCATTAAGGGTAGAATCATCGCTGATCAATTGGCTGCTGCCTCGACATACGATCATTGGGAAGAACCAGAATTTCCCGATGAGGACATTTTATTTCTCAAAAGTGAACCATGGAAACTATTCTTTGATGAGACATCCAATAACAAAGGATATGGTGCCGAGATGGTGTTCCTTACGCCTACCGGTGAAAGCTTACCTCTGGCAATCAGATTGGATTTTGTTGTGACAAATAATGAAGATGAGTACAAAGCCTGTGTCTTTGGATTAGAAGAAGCTCTTTAGATTGGCATTAAAAACCTGGAGGTTTATGGAGATTTAAATCTCATAATTTCTCAAGCATTGGGAAAATGGAGAATCAAAGAGGAGTGGTTGGTTCCTTACCGTAAGCGACTTGAAGAGCTGGCAGCCAGCTTTGATGCTTTTTCTTTTCACTATTTTCCTAGAACACAAAACAGATTTTCCGACGCACTAGCTACTCTAACATCCATGATAGAAATACAAGATGGGTTCCCTATCTATCCTATTTTAATAACATCAAACACGAACCAAGTTTTCAATTTCACTGCCTAAAAATTTAAGAAGCTGAATAGAAGCCTTGTTACTGGGATATCTACAACTACCTTACAAAAGGTTCCTATCCAAAAGGAGCCTCCAAGTTAGAGAGAAGAACCATAAGACAACTAGCCAATAGATACATCCTAAGAGGTGACATTCTATTCAAGAAAACTTGGAATGACATCCACCTAAGTTGTGTCTCTGAGGAAGAAACCAACAAAATCATGGAAGAAATCCACGGTGGGGAAGAAGGTACCTATAGGAATGGATGGGACCTATCTTAAAAAATCATGAATCAAGGATATTATAAGCTCATTATGAATAGAGACTGTACATAGCTTTCCTGGAGATGCCATAAATGTCAGGAATACGCCAAACTTTAAAAGCTTCCCTCTTCTCCACTTAATCCGTTCTCGACTCCTTGGCCTTTTGTTGTTTGGGGCATTGATGTCAATGGTAAGATTTCACCAAAATCATCTATTACTCATGAAAACATCATGGTGGCCATTTATTACTTCACCAAATGGGTAGAGGCTCCACCTTACCAAGTTTTAGATTCAAAGAAGGTGGCTCAGTTTATCAGAATGAACATCAGTGTATGGTATGGTGTCCCGCATGAAATCATTTCAGATAATGGTTCCCATTACTAGAAAGAAGTAGTTCACCTTCTTAAAAAATAAAAGATACAACACCATAGGTCTTCTCTATACAGACCCAAGACCAATGGTGTAGTTAAGGCTGCAAATAAAGCCATGAAGAACATGCGTTAGAAAATGATAAGTAACCACAATGGTTAGCACCTACACTTGTTGAACGCCCTTATTGGGTATAGAACAACATAAAAATCAGCTATTAGAGCCACAACTTGCTCATTGGTCCATGGAATGGAAGCAATCCTCCCCATATAATTAGAGGTTTAGACTGTAAGGTCTTCAGGAAAATCAAATCTCCAAACTTGACTGGCAACAGGCCTACTATGACCAACTCAACCTGATCGACGAAGAAAGGTTAAAAGCATTTCACCATACTCAGAATTACTAGTTGAGGCTTGCAAAACATTTCAACAAAAGGGTTCGATGTTGCAATCTTTATGAAGGTGATCTCGTCCTTAAAGAAATAAGAAAAGTCATAAAAGATACATGAGGAAAATTCAGACCTCCGTGGAGTGGACCCTACATCATAAAAAAGATCATGTTAGGTGGAGGCGTCATCCTGATGGATGTCGGTGACAATGAATTCAGTCATCCTACCAACCTCGACCAGCTCAATAAATACTTCATCTAGTGTTCTTGTGGCATGAACATGTATTCAGGCATCACATTACTATAAAAAGAACAACATGGACCCGATTCTCCAAAAATTACCATATACTTCATCTTTTCAAAAATCTATTGTAAGGAGATACATAGGTAGCCTTTAGAGGCATAGTCCAAATCATTCAATAAAATTCAAAGTTTCATTCTCATTGAGCTTTTTAATGCTACATGCAAGAGTTAAGATGAACAAATAAATAAAATAAAAAAATGAATGAAACCTGCTAAGCTAAAAATCCAAGTGGGTGGCTTAGGAAACAATTAGGGTATAGCCTACTAGATTGAAAACTAAAAAAGTGGTCTAGGCAACAATCAAGGCATCTTGCTAAGTTGAAAGCCCAAAAGGGCGGCTTAGGCAAAAGTAAAAGCTTAATAAAATAAAATGCATTTTATTGAGGTCTTATTCATCTTTTGGAACATTTAAAACAAAATACTTGAAATAGGAAATTAAAAACAACTAGAGATCAAAACAAACAAAAGTCTTATTTTCCTAAGTTTAAACCCAGACTCATCCCACAATCTCAGTCAAAAGGCATATCATTTCACCTTTACCTTTTTCCAACATGCCTCATACCACGATTCAAGGTACTCCTGGAGCTTGCCATAATCATCACCTGGGATAACCATTGCCCTTGTAAAGTCTCAAATCCAACAAGAAAGAAAAGCTCTAGCCACTCGATCATTCACAGTAGTTGCTGTAAAAAATGGACCATCTGGGGAACATCTTAATTATGTTCCATCTGGCCAAGAACTTGAGTAGCCTGATACCAAGTCACCTCCTTAAAACTAAGCAGATACACGTGCTTGAATCCTTAGCTCCTTGGTATAAACTACTTGATAGTATACCAATCGAATCTTCAAAATAAATCAGAAGGACTCATTCTTATTAGCCAGCTAATCTAGTCATTCTCAGTGGGAAAGCAAATAGCAATCTTCCTAGTATAATACCATCAAGCAAGGTAATCTGGTGAGTTAAGACCAGGAATAATCTTAAGATGGTCTCTCAACCAAATCTGACAGAAAGCATGAAAGTTAAGCTCAAATTTCCTACAAAAATCTCCAATCAAGCACATTATCTCTTTACACATAAAAAATATGAAAATTTAAACTAAAACTAAGAAAAACAAAGTAAATTTTTTCATCGTTGGGTTGCCTCCCACCAAGCGCTTCTTTAACGTCATCTTAGTTGGACGTCAGGCAACGAAAGCATTGTCTTCTAACTTCCTTACGTCAAAGAACACTACCACCCCGTGAGCATTTTAATTTTTAAACGTCAATAGTTAAAAATAAAAGCTCATAGAGGGGCTTAAATTTGGATAATAATGTTATTGTTAAGTGTGTGAAAAAGCAGGGTAAAGAAATTTCGAAGAGTAAGGAGATGGAGAGAAAGGAAGTTTCAGAGTTCAAAGCTCTGAATCCTAAGGGTGGGGCAATAAAGGAAGTGAGAAAAAAAGTTAAAAAGGAAGCATGAGGTCAAGATCAAGCAAGGAGCTAAGGTATGGCTTCCAAAATGCATAATAGAGTCATGTTTTAAGTATTTAAACATGAAACTCCATGGCACAACGGAGGTAAAATGTTATAGTTTTAAAAAATGTGGGTGCCATGGAGTTTTTGATGTGGCACAAGAGGTGGGGTGACAACCTCACTTAACGTCCATCTAAGATGACATTAAAAGAGTGCTTGGTGGGAGGCAACCCACCACTTTAAGGTTTTATTTATTTTTTTTAATGTTTAGTTGATTTCTTTTGAGTTACTTGAGAGAAAATAGATTTAACACTTGATCTGAAGGTTTTTGCAAGTGTTATGGGTTGCATTCAGCAGAAAAGTTGAGTGGTTCGAGTTATGGAATATCCCAAAAACCCATGGCTTGAACCAAGGTAAGTATATTAGTGAATAGGAGCAAAAGAATTTGATCCAGCAACCTATCACGGTCTCCCTCACGTGCCGTGATAGTGGCCGTGGGACAGGACTACAAAACTGAAATTTTTTTAGTAGTCCAGTAGCTTCCCACAGGCTTCATCACGAGCTGTGACAGGGACCGTGAGAGCTCTCTAGACTAAGAATTGAAGGCCAAAATGAGTAATTCACACGGGCAGAGGTAGGCCGCGACATGTCTTGAAAACCTGTACAGAAGCCTCTCGTGGGTACCGTCATGGCCTGTGATAGGGACCGTGGGAGCCTTTTGTACTGATATAAGGGGCCCCAATTTTTTCGTGTTTTAAACCTGTTTTAAGCCCCAAATAGAACAGTTCATGCCTCCTCTCTAAAATTTCTAAAAATACTCCCTCTAAAACCCCTCAATCTCTCTCAAACTCCCAATTTTAAACATTCAAGGTAAAATTTTCATCAATTTCTTCAAGGAATTCATGATCTCTTCTTTTAATTTCATTTCTTTTTATTTCAGTGTTTGGTTTGTTAGTTAGGGCATGTTAGTTTATTTTAAAAGATTAGTTAATAAATCTTATTATTATGTGTTAACTAAGTGTGATTGTTCTTTTAATGGTGCCATTTTCTACCATTTTGATTGATTGTGTGTTAGGATTTAGTAAACACTATTATTATTTTATCAAGTGACTTTGCTTGAATCCTATAGTTTTTGATGTTAAATGCCTTGAACTTTGTTTATTCATCATTTTTCATTGATTGAGAGAGTTTTGTGGTGTCAGTTGTTCATGAACGATGTGCTTGAATTGTTTGCCACCAAGTGTTCGAAAAAATACCTAAGTGAGTTAGGGGTCATGTTTTGCCTGATTTTTAAAGAGTTTTGGAATTATTTAACTTTAAAAATGACCCCCTCTCACTTTGTTTACATTTTCTTGCGTAGACACCACACTATGCAATTTTTCCCCAAAATGCCAAATATGTGTGCTATGTATGGAATGTGCTAAGTGTGGGGGGAATTTGAGTGGGGTTCTTGGGGCCTATTTGTTATGTGGTTGGTTTGTGTTTATTGTAGGTTGGTAATGGTGTAATCTTAACTATTACCATGATAAATCTTTAAAGTTTTGCACTAACCACTAATGATGTTAGTTTGCTTTGCTTGGCATTTGTGTGTGGTTTTGTTTTCAAAATTGGTTAAGGTTTCCGCACCATCGAAGTCCACTGCCACCTCTAAAGTAGTAGGCAAACACCTTGCTTCTTTTAGCCCTCCCACCAAGAGGCAACAACCCCCAAGGAAATCCACTCAAGCTCAATCTAAAAAGGGGAAAAGGACTTTAGCGTACAATCCGGACCAACCTTGTATGAAATTTGGGAGAAAATGGCAGTAGAACAGGCTGGAATTGATTTTAAATAAGAAGTGGTTCACCTCTTGTTCAGTGGACTGGAATAATATTAAAGGATGTGACTGGGAGGCGGATCTTAAAGTTATGATTCTACAGCCTGGATGGAGGGAGTTTTATGATATCATCAAGCTAGCTTATCGGGAGCTCACACTTGAGTTCCTTTGCACTCTAGACATAGACCAAAAGGAAATGAACTTGATAGCATAACACATAACCTTTCGGCTAGGGCTAAAGATGTTTACAAAGAGTATAACCAACTTGGCCATTGACTTTGGCATCTACAAGCCGGAGGATCTTGCGAGGGCATCTTTTGCCAATACTTCCTCCGATTGGGTAAGCAGAGTTCATGAAAGACCGAAGGACATTTGGAGAGATTTTTCTCCTATTGGAGGAGCCTTGTAAAGAGGAAAAGTGAAAGCCTCCAAATGTCAGTCTACGGGTATGTAGTTTGCTCATTATATTGTAAAGAGTTCGATTGCTCCTTGCACCGATTCTTGGGGCACGTGATTACGGTAGATCTCTTCTACATGTACATAATGAAGAAGCACATCAATCTCAACGTCACTCAATGATTGGTGAAGATTATGGTCAATCAAGCTAAGACATTGAAGAGTGACAGTGGTCTTCATGAAGGAAGCTATATCACCAGGCAGGCAAAGAGGCTTAAATTGGCCAATCACTTCAGCGCAATGATGAAAGATGGTGATATGCTTCTATTTAACTAGTGGTGCTTATCCAACATGATGCACGTGTTAAAGGTTCAGATGCTTCGAGCTCCTACTCTACCTTTGAGACACTAGCTTTACCTCCTCCACCAGATGGAGCCTCTGATGCTGGACATTCCATACCTCATAGGGTATCATTGAAGGATATTTACTAGTAACAATATGAGATTTTGGGTGATATGGCTCACAAAAGGAAGCAATGTCGTTGGTTGGGCAAGGTGATGAGTAAAATATTAAAGCACTTAGGCCTCAAAAAGCCTAAGAGACCAGAGTCACCTCCAAGACCATTCGAGATGCCTGCCTGCCCATCTAAGACTCAAGAAGTCCCGATTTCCACTGTTTCTCTAGCCATATAAGTTACAGAAGAAGTGCCTTCGGCACCTACCTGAAGGGCGAATACGGAATCGCGCAGCGGAAGACCAAATGCTGTCCAGAATTGGACAGCATTCTATGTAAATAGTAACAGTTCAGTTTTTATTTAAATAAAACATTTTATATACCAAAACACTTTTGACATGGTGTGGTTTAGATATTCATTAAACTCTTTAACAAATAAGTAAACCAAAAAGGACCCATGCTCAACATCAAGGATCTATCCAATTATTGTGCAAAACACAATAGAAATGAAGAAGGTTTAGAACATAAAAAATACCTCTCGCCCTCCTTCGTTAAGCTCCCTAAATGTGAAGCCTCTAGCTTGAGACATACTGAGCTTTTCCCAAAAGCTTGTTCTCTAGTTCTTTTCAAGAATCTTGAATCCTTTATCATTAGAATCACCCAAATGATTTGATTCTTGCTTCTTTACTTAAGAACTTGAGACTTTGAGGATGGCTTTGGACTTTGATGCTTCATCACACTCCCTTCCCAAGTTTTATTGAAAATAAGTTTGAGATTGAAGAAGTGTTCTTCAATCTAAA
>CAOJBK010252480.1:0-12256 GCA_948294925.1 Codiaeum variegatum
AATGTAATTAATCCTCTAGATACTAATCTAGACACTAGAGGTAAGATAAATATTTTGAGCATTGTGTTTCAAAAAAGCCTTTAAATTGGCTTTTTTTGCTATGAATTTATCATAGCAGTCCCTAGTAATAGTCCTCCTAGAGGGTATTTGAACATGGGGCAAGCAACGATACAGAATTATTGGAACCCTTCATTTTCAACAAACTTGAAAGGAAGTTCACTAATTATTATCATTCTAGTAACTACACCCCTAATCGTACCCTGAACAAATTTCCATGAGCCTATTTGAACTAGATTGGCTCTCACCTCATTCTTCCTAAATTTTTATACTAAAGGAAGTGTTAAGTGTTTCTGCCTAACATCTTTACTAGCAAGGTGACCTTGGCATCTAGTCAAGTGATTTCTCATACTAGAAGTACCATCTCTCTCAGGATCAACTTGATAAGTTTTAAGGCAATATTTATAAACAACAATAAAGTTACATTAGAATCAAAAGATTCAATGAAGTTCTCCTAGACAACTAATCTTTTATTCATTTCTTTTCTTTTCTTTTTTGGTTGTGCATCTGCATTTGTACCACCTCATTTCTATTGCTTTCACTAGGTGGAGTAGGCCTGGATTCATTAGCATTAGTGCTAATGGATCTAGCCTCATCCAATGGATTAGACATCTACAACAATAAATCGCAACAGAGAAATATTCATTATTTACATATGCATATTCTAAAAAAAAAAAAGTAACTAAACTCTTAAGGTAACCTAATGATTTTACCTTGAGGAGCAAAAGTAGAAAATTTTCACAATCAAGAAAAGAATAATATTTAAAAACACTACCAACAACAAAAGGCAAAAATTAGTCAGTTTAGAATATGAAAAAAAAAATAAAATTTGAGAATAATATAGAACAATAAGTTAAAATTTTACCTTTAAAAAGTTGAGCCTCAATACTTAGAACCTTTTACCCTAGATATAAATAGATTTATTATATGTAAATTTATTGAATTGCAAACAAAACTTATTAAATAAAAATAAATGTTAATCAAATGAATGACAAAGATTCATATAAAGCTTAATTTTAAAATTAGGATTTCAATTCACAGAAACTCTAATAGGGTTTCAGACATTTGGAACACTAATTTTAAATGTATGCTCTTATTTTAACAATTTTAAATGTATGCTCTTATTTTAACAATTTGAAGATAAATGGTGTTGAGAGTAATCTGTTAAGCAGAAGTACAATCGTAGCCCACTGAGAGTCTTTTACGGCATTCTTCACTTATGGCCATGCTCCTTTTTACTCCAAAACTTTATTTTCAAAAATGAATTTAGAACAATATTACAATAGATGACATCTTCTTCAAACTCTATCTTACTCCTCAGAAATGAAAAGGGTCGTCAATAGTAAAGAAATCACTATTGAAGATCTTACAAAATAGATTGGTGATTGGGAAATCCCCAAGATTCAACAAAATCACATTTATAAATCTTTAAAATTTTCTTTATTCAAATCTGATTTTATAATCAAAACCAAGGAGAGAGATATCCACATTTCAAAACCATTTAAAGAAACTCATATTATTTCTACTGAATCCCTAAAGAAATATGGGGATAAGTCTTACAAATACATCCACATGGGCCTAATCAAAGTAGGAATCAAACCACATTCTAGGAAAGGTCTGAATACATCCATCTTATTGGTTCTTAGGGATGGTAAGTTTACAAATTTCACTGACTCCTTGTTAGGAATAGTAGAATCCGACCTTAACAAAGGTCCTATCAACTATAGTTATTTTCAGCGCATTATAATCTCTTTGAATGATATAAACGTTCTAAAGAGTATTATTTTATAAATTACAACTCAAAATTACAAAATGCTAGCTGGATCGATCCTAATAGCACTCATTTTCAAAATCCACAATAAATTAATGGTTTATACTTTTCAACTAAACACATCCAACACTCACTAAAAGGAGAAACCCTTTTGTTACAAATAGACCTTATAAGAGCTAACACTACTATCCCAAGAACCATCTAATGAAAAGATGTAACCTTACTAGAGGAATGGATTTTAGAAGGTGTAACCCAACTTGAAGTTCCAAAACCACTATAATCAAACATAAATATAAGAAATGTCACCCAATTCTTAAATGGTAGAGTCAAACTCACAATTGATAGAAAATCTACTAATTATAAGTATTCTGATGACGCCTCAACCTCATCAACCATTGATGTTGGTAGAGTTCCAAACCTACCTTCTATTATCTATGCACCATATACAACTCCATGAAATAACCAATCTAAACAACACAGTTGCCTCCTATCATTTATTCATCCTACCTAAATCAACCCATCCAAATGGGCCAGCCAAGGTACCCAACTTCAATTGTATGTAGGTCCACTCTCCAAAATGTTGATTATTATACAATTATAGCAAGGCCAATTTATAAGAATCAATAATCAAATCGAGAGGTAGATGACCATGATTCTACCCCTTTTCTCCAACTCCTTCAGCTATTACCCAAAACATTGAAGCAGAAATCAATGCTTTGGAAACATCTTTCCAAATTGACAAAAAAAAAACCTTCTTCATGAAGATTTTTATTCCAAAAAGAATGAATTAAAGAAATATTAGTTTTTCAAAAACTTATTGGAAGTTAGAAATGAGATCCAAGAAAAATATTATGCCTTTTACAATTTACATAAAATTCTAATAAAGTTTTTGAGTGGTTTGAAATTTTTGCAAAAGAAAATAATATTAAATATCCTTTCAGAAATCCTTTGAATCATTCAAAGTCTGTGAATCCTATCACAACTAGGATAAGCTCCTAAAGTGAAAGGTTGAGGAACTTGTCATTTAGTCTGAACATCCACCACATAGAAAACTTTCCTTTCTTTATGGAGAAGGATTGAAGATAGAATAGTACCTTATAAAAAAGTTCAAGAAGATAATGGTAGAAATATCAAGAACATAGTTTTATAAGGTAACTTCACCAATTCCAATCTGGTTACCATAGGAAAATAAATTACAAAAATTGAAACTCATCTACAAAAATTAGTTGTTTCTTTTATCACTCCAAAACCAGTTAAGTCTACTTCTTTTGTAAACAAAAATAATTAAAAGTCCAATAATCAAACCTTACCAAGTTTCCAACACTAGCCAAAAATAATTCCAAAATAACAAGAATGAATTTGTTCAGGCTATTAAGGACTAACTTGGTAAGATTCCCCAAACCTCTCAAGCTGAATGTTTTAATACTGTTATACCTAATTCACCTCAGTCACAACCTAGAGTCAATGTCCTAAACCAAATTCAAGATACCTCTAATAATAAGGAGACCTTGAAGCAAATAAAGACATCCCAACTCAATACGTTAACTTAGTAACACCCCTTTCCTACAATCACTGCTCTAAACATAAGTTTAGAAAATATGCCACATGTCATGACCCAATATAAGTTCAATGCCTCATCCGTCTATGAATGGAACACAGATGGAATGTTATAATACAACATCTTTAGCTTATTGAAACAAATGAAAATGGCAGCTAATGCTTATAAAACCCAAACTGGAACTAAAGATAGAGTTATTACTGAACTCCTTAAAGTCAGCTTTAAGGATGGTGGGACTATCATCGTAGCCCAGAACAACCTCTAGATATCTTAAGCCTTGTCCAAATAGATGATAATAGAGCTCCCATTTTAGATTAAGTAAGAAATCCCATAGAAGAAGTAGTTTTGACACTAATCTTAAACATTTACCTTCATTTTATAGGAGACCCTTCATCTCTTAAAGACAAAAATGTAGAACTCCTTAGTAACCTTAGATGAAAAAAACTAAGTGATTTTTAGTGGTACAAAAATACATTCCTTACCAGAGTTTTGCTTAGAGAAGACTCTAACCAACCATTTTGGAAAGAAAAGTTCCTAGCAGGACTGCCTAAAATCCTAAAAGAAAAGGTTAGGAATGTCATCAAATAAGCCGTTAGTAACCAAATTCCTTATGATCAAGTCACTTATGGAGAATTGATTAGTCTTACTTAAAAGGAATGAGTTAGGATCTATTAAGACTTGAAACTCCAAAAATCTCAAATGGGAATTAAGAAAAACTAAAAAGGAACTAGGTAGTTTTTGTAAATAGTTTGACTACAACTCTATTGAATCCAAATCGTGTAGTGGCCAGTGAAAAATCAAACCATATAGGAAAACCAAATCTTCCTATAATAAGTCTTTACTATCATCATCTTCAAAAAGAAATCTAAACCTTACAAAAGAAACCAATCCAAAATAAGTCCAACTCAAACTCCAAAACTGACCTTAAGAATATCACTTGTTACAAATGTAGTAAAAAGGGTTACACTTAATACTTGCCTTCATGAACTCCATCTAGAAAAAGATGTCATTAACAAAATTTTATCTCCTCTAGTAGAGTCATCTGAAATAGAGTATTCTAGCTATTTAGAAGATACAAAACCTCTTCAAATTGATGAACTTCCTCTGATTCCTCCAATTCAGATTGCAGTTCTAATTCTAGAGTTGAAAACTCCAAATAAATTAATGTTTTGACTAAATGTCAAGAATCAATACTGGAAGCAGTCAAATACATCAATGATCATTATCTTCAAATAGAGTGTCTAGACAACCTCTTAAAGGATTTAGACGGAAACCATAAGAAAAAATTGTTCAAACTCCTTCTCTTTTACCTTCAACTAGCAAAAGTACCTATGGTCTCACAACCATCCTTGATAGGGGTAAGAAATCCAAACAAAAGACCCACTGGTTTAAGACCTACAAAAAGAAATCAAAATTATTAAATTAGATTTAAAGGAACTTAAAGAAAAACAATAAAGAGATTATGATTTAATATAAAAATTCATTTCAAAACACGAATCTAGTTCTCACTTTGATCTAGAAATTGAATCTTTTAAGCCACAAAACTTAGAATCTTGAGAAATAATCCCAAAAATTCTAAAGAATTTTATAAATGTCTTGAGAAAAATAACTTCAAGAAAGTATTTGATTTAAATCACCATTTTCTTCTCATATGATTTTCAATTAGATACCATTGCATTATTTGATATAGGAGTATATCTCAATTGTATCAAATATGATTTGGCTCCAAAAAGATATTGAACATACTGATGAAGGACTTATAACTGCGAATGAATCCAAACTCTACATAGGTGGAAAAATAACTACCTCTATAGTAAATGGAGATATTGCTTTAAAAAACCACTTTGTTCTTCCAAAAAATATACATCAATTGGACATTTTAGGAAGTCCTTTCATCAATCACCACCCCTTACAAAGTCATTGATGAAGGGATTTTTTTTTTAAACAAAAAAACTCAAAAATCATTTTTTTTTCTTTTTTTTTAGAAAGCCTAAGAAAAGAAATCTCAATTTGATTAAAGTAAATTCAATTTATAGTTTTAAGATTAATGCTTTAATAAAAAGAAAACAAATCCATCTAATGCACTTACATTAAGATGTGAATTTTCAAATAATTCAATTACAAATTCAAAACCTTTCTATCCAAGAAAGGATAAAAAATTTCCAAAAAAGAAACTTGAAAAGGAAATTTATTCTGATCTCCCAAATACTTTCTGGAGTAGAAAACAACGTCTTATTGATCTCCTTATGAAAGAGATTTTGACGAAAGACAAATTCCAACCAAAGCTAGACCTATCCAAATGAATCTTATTTGCTTTGATGTATAATGGCTTAATGTGTTTGGTCATCTTTCCAGCAGTTTTTTGGAAGATCACCCTCTTAGGGACTCTATACTTCTTTTTCTTGAATGGACACTAAACCACACTCATAAGTTTCCCCTGAGTGAGGGACTCTTCTTTAGGATCTTTCTCAAGCCCCTCACTTTCATCCATCTAAAATGAAGTTGACAAAATAATGGTTGCCATGGAATATTTTAAAGGCATGAAGATTTGTCCTAGTTTGATGTCGTGAATGTAAGGTGAAATTAACGAGATGCACAGTGGAAGCAAAAAAAGAAAAATGAATTGTGAATGATTCGCATTTCGATTTTCAAAAACCTTTTAGAAAACTATATTTTGCTAAAACTCTTTTAACAAAATTAGGTTAGGCAATATTTCAAATGCTTTAAAACTTTGCCTTAACCTGTGTAAATACATCTTGTCAAAACTCTTTTAACAAAATCATTTAATATTTCAAAAACTTTGAAAATCAACACTATTTCAAAACTCTTTTAACATAGAGGGTTTAGTCATTTATTAAACTCTTTGACAAATGGTTAAACCTATGAAAGGACCCATTACTTAAACCATTGATATTCTCACCAATTGTGTGCAAAACACAAGTTGAACAAAGAAAGGTTTGAAGAAAACATACCTCCTTTGTTAAGCTCCCTAAATGTGAAGCCTCTAGCTTGAGACATACCTAGCTTTTCTCAAAAGCTTGTTCTCTAATTCTCTTCAAAAAGCTTGAATCTTCTCTCTTTGGTTACCCAAATGTTTGATCCTTGCTCATTTACATAAGAACTAGAGACTTGAGGATGGCTTTGGACTTGAAAGCTTCTCCACACTCCTTTCCCAAAAGGCTAATCGAAGATGAGTTTGTATTTGAAGAATTATTCTTCAAAACAAACTTACTCTCACAATTTAGTGTGAATTTAAAGCTTTCTCTCTCTAACTCTTAGATAGCTTCTCTCTCTAACTCATAGAGGAAGAAGATGAATAGTGATTTTATCATCTTTCATCAGGTAAAAAGATGAAGCAAGCCTCCTTTTATATCCCACACCCACTTTCTTCCTTTTCCATAAATTAAGGAGGAAAAAATGGAATTGTGTTTTGTTGACTTATTGACTATGATTAGTCAATTAATCAACAAGATTAAGACCATAATTAGTAGGAATCATCTTTAAACCTTAATTAACCACATCTCATGTGGATTAAGATAACATCTCTTGTTAAGCTTAATTATTTTATTTGTTTGTCTAAAACCATTTCAATTAGTTATACCCATTTGCATCTCATACAAACTAAGACATATTTCAAATTTTTCTTTTTGTGAATTAAACATCCATAAATTCTAGTATCCTGTAAATTTAATTACATGTTCAATTCTATCATCATTAACAATTAATTAAACTCTTTAATTAATATTTAATATGATACATACAAGCTAATGGGAATCACCATTTTCTATATGACTTACTAGGTTCATGTTCTGATTAGCAACGGGAAAAAGAAAATTCTTTTCTTCCCATCAAGTGTGTTAACCTGATTCCACACTTAGTCCTATAAGTCGTGAGTGATATGTAGCATAACATATTGTGACTACCCAATTAGAAATGAATGTCAGTGATCATATCCTCGACATAAGCATGGACCTCTCGATCATAATTACCATGCACTTGAATCCCTTCATTATGGATTCTCGATCTTAGCTAGGGTTATGGAAGAAGTCAAACCCTATGTGCTAGATCATATGATCTCTATCCAATTTGAGTTCTCGATAAATCGGTTCCTACTATAAATTTTTTCTAGTGAACCTTGTCCACCTTAGCCAGGGATTTACATATCAAGAACAACTAAAAGTCATAGGATTCCTTCCTTGGCTACCCAAGTTAATGAATCGTTTCTTGGTTAAACACTTGTCCCAACATACCACTTATTATGGCCACCACATGCCATTTACCAATACATGACAAGCATCGGTATGTAAGTAGTAACAAACCATAGCCACCAATATGCGAGATAACATGTCACCTTTAGTTTAAGAATTATATGCACAATCATGATCTAGATGATGTGATATTGACTAGTTGGTAACGACCCATGTATCCATCATCTAACATCACTGTTCAACTTACCCATCTCATGAGTGTGCTCACGTGTTGTCACGACATCAAATGTCTGTAACATGACACTCACTACCTCCATACCAATAAGTATCTCATACTTACCATAGATGACAATAGAGGTGATGGTCTTCAGAATTAATGACATCCTTACTAATAATCCTATGACTATGAACAACCTTTAAAGCATCTGTTAAAAGGGCAATATGTCACTCATATTCTTAAAGTCTTTGAGAATAAATTCCCTACATAATACTTTAGGGACATATAAACGTTCGATATAATGAATGTTTTCACTTAAAGAACATATATACTAAAGCCAGTTAGGTTTTCATTTACATTCACATACTGAGTGTAAGCTCTAAGGCATACACTACTAACAGTGAAACCATGTGTTCCCTTTTTAATGGTCATTAGACTCTTTGACTCCTAGCCTTTTCTTAATGTTTTGGTCCTCTTCTAGTTCTATTTTTGTCTTAAAAACACCTTTTTTAATTGTCTTTCTTCTTTGAAACCTTCTATTTTGGATTTTAGTTAAAGGATATGGAAATTTCCTACATAAAATAATATGCTATTGATTTTTCTCCACTTCTATTGATGGCAACATAAATGTGGTTTGTGTTTTGTAAGTTACAACTGGTGGGTAAATAACCTACAGTAATCCCCTTTTACTCACCCTAGAGTCTGACTGAGTTGTATACATGTTTATACCCAAGCCCTGGGATGGATTAAACTGTAATCTTTGATAGGTGTTACTAAATCAACTCTTGGACTTTCCCTGTTGTTTTCTTTGACTTCTAACATATAAGCTAAGAGTTCCTAAGAATTTATTTTTCCTTTTAAAGTCTACACCTTCCTTTAGTAGACCATTATCAGCCTTTCAAGTACAACATGATTTCTTTTTTGATATTAAATCGAAGATGGCTCTTTTGAGTAAGAGGTAGATAGTGATGAGCTTGTGATGAAATTCGCTTGTCCATCCCAGAGCCTGGCTTAGTCTTTTGTAAACTCTTATCTAAGGTTTGGGGAAAACTTTGGGAATCCATATATACTTCTACTCTTCTTTTGACTCTTCCCTATTGTTTTACTTTTTATTTAACAATGCATGTAAATCCACTCTAATGGCATTAATAGAGGCCATATGAGGGAATGAATCTTTATCGATCAACATGGACTCCTTCTTTTTATAAAGAAATTTTAGTATACCTTGGTTGATTTTGTCATGAATTAGGTTTTTAAAAGATCAGCATGCATTAGTTGTATGGCTTCATGAATCATGATACTTACAGTATTCATTTCCATTGGTTTTCTTTTTTGCTAGTATATAATGACCCAAGGGTAGAGTAAGAGATTTCTCCTTCAAGAGAAAGTCAAAGATCTCATCAATTTTGCTTTCATCAAATGTGTAATGTATGGATTGAGCTCGAGGTTTCTTTTAAGCCTCCCCAGGCTTTGATGGTGGCCACATAAGCATAGGACAAACTTGAGACACATAGTTAGCAACATGGTTGTTAGGATCATAGGATTGTACGATCCTACAATCCAAATATCATAAAATGATCTGGATCGTTACAAGTTCGCATCCTCTTATAGGATCAATACATGATCGGTGTAAGATCATTATGATCGGTATGATAGTACGATTCTATGATCCTGTAATCATTTTAGGGATCCTACATATCTATTAAGAAACAATGTTTGTGAGCCTCTTTTTACTAAAAAAAAATTAAGTCTATACCGTTTCAACCCTAATAACTAATTTTTGTACAAAACCAATTTGATGAAACTTATTTATAATAATAATAATAATAATAATAATAATAATAATTGGTTATGAATGTAAAAAAAAAAATCTTATCCTTTCCTATTTCTGAAAAAAAGGATAAGGTACCATTCATTAGAAATAATAATAATAATAATAATAATAATAATAATAAATGCCACTAAAAAATAAAAATTTAGTATAAATAACATTTTCTAAAAATGTCACTAAATTATTATTCTTTACAAAATTTACTTTATGTTAAATTAATTCTTATTACATGTATTACTATAAATTTCTTTCTGTAACATTTTGATATGAAATTCACAATAAATATCGCAATAATATTTATTTATTATAATTTTTTAATTTTTTTAATTATCGCTAAATATTTTTTATTGTAATATTTCTTTTGATATTGAAGCATTGCTAAATAAAAAATATATATATTTATTATTATATGTAGTAAATATGATAAAATTACAAATGTTGTTACATATTACAAACATATTAGAATAGCAATAATTTAAAATAAATATTACAAAAATCAACTACAAATATTGTAATGGTGAAGACTAATAAAATCAACAATTTTTGGTTTATTATTAAATAACACTAGAATAAGTTATATTTAATCAATATTTATAAAAAAATGATGGTATAGATCTATAGTGATATTTTCTTAATTTTCAATAATATTTCACAAATGATATAGTAAATCATTTTTGTTATAGTGTATGTTTATTTTGTAAAAATTAGCAATTTATTACTGATTATTTTTATTTATATATTATCGTGAAAACTTTAATATTTGTTAATATGTTTACCATGTAGAACATTTGATATAAGTTGATAGTGGCCACTAAGCCTTGCTGTATTATAATGTTTAAACACAACTTTTACTTTAAATTTGAGTATAAATATATCTATTATTATTTATAGCCTATTTGTAGGATTATACGATTCTACGATCTGATCCTACGATTTGATTCTGAGGGACTCCTATCGATCCAAAGTGCGATATTGATCATGATAACCTTGGTTAGCAAGGTCAGCCACCATAGTCTCTTAGGTATCTACTTCTTAAAAGTAAGTTCCTAAGGATTTATTTTTCATAATATTTTCTTCTTCTAGAAATTCCTCATATTAAGTTATTTTTGTAGCCAACTCATAGAAGTTTTGAAATTCTATCACTAGAAATTTCTTCTTTAGGTCAATATCAAGCCCTCTTTGTGCTATCTTGACCAATATATTCCAGAAAGAAGACCTTGAACTGACTTCTCATAATTTTGAAACAGGTAATGAAGATAACACTCTTCACTCCTCTATGTTAGCCTTGACAGCTCAGTCGCACACACCTCAGACTCTGTATGAAAAAATCGGGTATGAAACTTCCTTTCGATTTCTTTCCATAACTAAACCAAGTCTCTTGGTAGTGTTGAGTACCAAATAAAAGCTTGACCAGTTAGGGAATTCGAAAATAAACTTAGTTTATAAAAATCAAAATTCTCATAATTTGTTAATTCCCTACATTGAATGGTAAATCCAGTAATGTGTTCTAAGGTTAATTGTCCATCATCTCCATAAAATAATGAGAATTTTGGAATGTGATATCCCTTCTGGTATAGATTTTCTCAATCGATAGTTGGGGAATATGGCTTATGAAATTCCAACCTACCCACTTAGCGGAGGCCTAGACCATATAATTTATATACAACCTCCCTCACAGCTTTCAAATTCACCTGAGCTATTAGAGAAGGAGCTACAGGGACTAAAACTAAAGGGACTTGAGTAACAACATGTATCTTAACTCTTGTCACCATTCTTTGGATGCTCCCCGAGCTTGAACCTTGTATAAAATTGATTCCTTCTTCATTATAAGATGCAGGGTGGGTCTTTATTGAAGTAGACCCTTGAAATTGTTGTGGCTGAGTTTAAGTAGCATGTGAAGAACTACTAGCATTGGAGCGGCTTGTGTTGATTGGAGTTTTAGAAAAATTCTATTTTTAACCTTCTTTGTTGTTGTTGTGTAGGTGGATACTCCACTGGTGGCACACTGTTAGACTCCAACTTCTATATTCTTTAGAGGATTACATTATGGATTAGTTGAGACTAGGAGTAGCCTCACCCAAGGTATGAGATTTTCCAAGAACCACTTACTCTAATAAGGAATTAATATTTGCCATGATTTTCTCCATAAAACACATGTTCTTTTCTAGAGAATTTATGCCTCCATCTATACCTTGACAAACAAAAGGCACTGAAGCCTCTTGAGTGACATTTCCCTGGACACCACCAGCCCACAAGGGACTGTGAGTTCTTTTAATTTGCTCAATCATTTGAGGCATGAATCAATGTGTTTTTATTACTAAAGGGTGAAATTAATGAGCTGCATAGCGGGAGTAACAAAAGGAAAAGGAATCACCAAAGATTCGCATTCCAATTTTCAAAACTTTTTCAAAAACTAAACTTTGTTAAAACTTTTTTAACAAAACTAGGTTAGGAAATATTTCAAACTCTTTGAAACTTTTCCCTAACCTAGGGCTTTAGTAAATACATTTTGTCAAAACTCTTTTAACAAAATCATTTCATATTTCAAAAACTTTGAAAATCAACTCTATGTAAAAACTCTTTTAACATAGAGGGTTTATACATTTATCAAACT